>JANHFL010008625.1:76343-90887 GCA_032468155.1 Oxyrhabdium leporinum
AAACCGCCCCGAGTCTTCGGAATGGGGCGGTATATAAATGTAAAAATAAATAAAATAAATAAATAAATAAATAAATTCTTCATATGTTTCAGCATCCAGACTCCTAATCATTCTTGTTGCTCTTCTCTGCACTCTTTCCAAAGTCTCAACATCTTTTTTTATATTATGGTAACCGGAACTGGATGCAGTATTCCAAGTGTTGTCATAGACTCATCACCCATGATTCTATCCAGTCCCCTTTTATAATCATTCCAACTGACTATCACTATCATGCAGGCTAGTGATCAATTCTACAATACAGCTGTATTTCAATATGTATGGATGACCCCACTTCCATCTCAAGTCCTCCTCTGTTGCCTCATCATTGCAGGATGGGCTGTTCCTGAGAGGACAGATGAATGCAGAATGTTAAGAATATATGACAAGAGTACATATTTCCAAGGTATGAAGGTCATCCTGCTGCCCTGCTAAAGCAAGCTTGAAGAAAGAAGATGCAGATAAAAACCAAAGAAATAAAATAGGCTTATACAAAAGAAAAACCCATCCTGTAAAGTCAGCGTAACAGAATAATAGAATTGGAAAGGACCTTGGTGATCTTCTAGTCCAACCTCCTGCTCAAGCAAAAAACCCTATACCATTTCAGACAAATGTTGTCCAATCTCTTTTTAGAAACCTCCAGTGTTGGAGCATTTACAACTTCTGGAGGCAAGTCTTTCCATGGATGAACTGTTTAACTGTCAGGAAATTTCTCCTTAGTCCTAGGTTGCTTCTCTCCTTCATTAGTTTCCATCCATTGCTTCTTGTTCTGCCCTCAGGTGCTTTGGAGAATAGTCAACTTAAAAAAAAAAAGTGTTACTAAAATAAACATAGTTCTGAAAATATTATAATGGTAGGCTCTGTAATAAGGATTAAAATGATAAAAAATTAAAAGTCATAGGTTAAGAATAGGACAACCACTCCTATGGTGTTACAAAAGAGGAATTATATATAATTGTATGTAATTTGTTCAAGAAGATCCCCCTTATTTTGATTCTTTATATTTGCTCTTTTATTTTGTATTTTTTTCATTAAGGTATTTTTCATTGTTTTCAAATGTTTTTAACCATTGTAAACTGCCCAGATTTATAGGCAGTTGGGCGGCACATAATTTTAATAAATTATTATGATAATATTGCTGTTATAATTTCTTTTTTTATCTAATTTGACTTGTTTTTGCTGTTTTTGGTTTCAATTCGTTATCAGCTGTCCAAACTCACAGTAGAAAGATGGGAGACTATGTAAACTGTTTAAATAACTAAGAAAACTAAAGAAACAAATAATTAAATAAATCATCTAGCCCTAAAAGTTAAAATGAAAAAAGGTTGAAGTTATTGTGAGTAGAGTCCTGTGAGATCCATTTATTTCTGGTCTTCAGAACAAACTCCTGGGCCTTGGAGTTTTAAATTCTGATTGAATCTTTTGGAACAAGTTCCATTTTATGCATCTCATTGTTCTAGTAAGCAAGAATCCTGTTCTAGAAATAGAACTCACAAGCCCAACATCTGCCCAGCCTCTGTGACATCGATATTACCGTGTTTCTCAGAAAACAAGACTGGGTCTTATTTTCTTTCCCCCCCCCCAAAAAAAGGCTAGGCCTTCTTTTCTAGGGGTGCCCTAATTTTTCCCCCACCCATGCCAAGCCCTCACACACACCCCAGGACAGCCACATCCCTTCACTAACCTGCTTTCCAGGTCCGTTCTCCGTTGTGCGTTCAAGAAGTCTATTGGACTACAGTAAAAAAAACCCACCGTAGTTCAGACTTTCCAACTTCTCATGGGAAAAAAAAAGATCTCATATTGGAAGGTAAAAAAAATACTCATGAGATCTTTTTTTCCTAGGCACCCCTAGAAAAGAGGATGAAGCAAGGCAGGGGGTACGGAGCTGCCCCATGCGCTCCACACCAGCTTAGCTAAAGACCCTTCAGCCAGGCCACCCATACCAAAACCTCACCCCCACCCCACCCCCAGGCCAGACACAGACTGAGGGAAGGATGACAGGCAGCAAAATCCCCCCTCCCCATTTTCCTCCCATTCGCCAAAAAGCCTCCCGTTCGCCTCCCCAAAAGAGGGAAAAAGCAAAGCAGTTGGCCGCGAAATTGCCAGCTTCGGGGAAGCTGCTCAACAAGCAGAAGCGCTGCGCCCAGAAAGAGAAGGGCAAAAGCGGTATTTGAGGGCTGCAGCTTCAGCCAGACAGCTGCCCCCCGCCCACGCCGCCACTCACCCATCCCCCCAAGGCTTATTTTTGGGGTAGGGGTAATATTAGGCCCACCCAAAAAAAAGTAGGGTAGGGCTTATTATTGGGATGGGTCGTGTTTTCTGAGAAACATGGTACATACCGCTATATAGAAAATCTCTTGAGTCTTTGTGTTAAGGGTAGGTGAAAGAATTACTTCTCACAATGTCCAGTTACCAGCAGTGATAGAGATGGTCCCTACAGGTCCATAAGTGCCTCTTCCTATAAAATGTATGCAATTAATGTAAACTAAAAAAAAATAATTGGATGGCCTTTTATTTCATCAAAACCAACGGAGGCAATTGCTTCACTCTTTCATAATGGAATAGTGTTTGACTAATGGATTTGATGGGTAAAGCCAGGACAAAGATTTGGGTGGCCAGCAGAAAAGTTAAACTTGGAGTCATTTAATTTTATACTTATTTAAAAGTCAACTCCATTAATTACATTTAACTGTATACTTACTGAAAAGTCAATCAAGCTCAATTGAAAACTGTCCACTCTATCACAGTAAAATTATTATTTGGAAGCTCTTAAAAGCTCAACTTGTAAATGCTTTTTATTCTGTTTCTAAATGATATGGGCTAGTTGGTTTTCGATTTTTTAATATGTTGCTTTGGCTCCTCTTAAGGAAGCTGTTTTCCCTGAACATCTTTTCCTGATTTTAATTGCTGTTCCTGCAGGATCAAAGTGGTGGGCTTTTTTTCACAGTATGCTTACACTAGTTCATCAGCTCTTAGGAATCTCATGTGAAAAGCCAATTTCAACAAACTGTATACGTGTATTGAATTATACACTGAACCAACCAAATCAAAGGGATGTCATTCTAATTTTATCAGTTCCATACAGCCCTAAAAATGACCTTTGGAGAGCATGAAAACAGTTTCCTGCATAACAGAACAGAGAATGATACTGTTGCAGATTTATCTTGATCAGAAATCTCATTAACCACTTTATCATTCTTTTTTGCAAAAACATAGGAAAGAAATATGATATCATGCCTCTGATGTAGAAAGAAACCACAGTAAATGTACATGTTTTATTAAATGCAGACACGAACTCTAAATATACCGTATTTTTTGGAGTATAAGACGCACTTTTTCCCCCCTAAAAGAGGGTGAAAATTTGGGTGCGTCATACACTGAATGTAGCCCCACCCATCCACTGGTCCTCAATCTTTGGCCATTTTCAGCCTCCATAGGTCACATTTTAGACCTTTTCCAGGCTGCAGGGATTGCCACGGACCATCTCCACCTTCCTGCCTCACGTTTTTGGCCACCTATGCCTTGCGTTTTTGGCTTCTGTGCCTCATCTTCTCAGCCTCTGAACACTCCATTTCAGCTCCCTTCAAGGCTGCAGGGATCACCACAGCACATTGCCACCGATTGCCACCTCCATGCATCGCGTTTTCGACCTCCGTGCGTTGCGTTTTCAGCCTCCGCATGCTCCTTTTTTGGCCTCTGTGCGTCACATTTTCAGGCAGTTCCAGGTGGCGGGGATCGGTGGGGTGACATGGAGCATTTGAAGGCTGAGAACGCACATCACAGAGGCCAAAAACGCGAGGCACGAAGGCGGCGATGGTCTGTGGCAATCCATGCAGCCTGGAACAGCTGATTGGAGGTATTCCGGGAGGCCAATCCACCTGCCAATCAGCTGCTTGTGTTGAATCAGGCTGTGATAACATGCTGAAGCTGACTGGGCTGTTTGCTATTTGCTGCAAGGATGGTAGCCAGATGAATACCGATGGATGCTGGTAGGTAGAGGCAGAATTTTTTTTTCTTGTTTTCCTCCCCAGAAACTAAGGTGCACCTTATACTTAGGAGTGTCTTATACTCCAAAAAATACTGTAGTTGTTATTCCCTTTCATTCATACATTTCTGTGGTTTCCTTGACAAAAGAGACCCTGCAAAATTTTAAGTACAGATGATCAGGCAAAATGCCCATTGTTTTAAAAGGAGTCTAAGAGTGCAACTATAAGGGAAGGATAGAAAAATTGTAATGCTTTTAATGGTAAGAACTTTGCTAAGCCTGGAGCACCTAAATAAGAGAATGATATAACATAGATAAATATTTCTGGTTCCCTTCTTTGTACTTGAAACATGTATATGTTTGTGTATGTAGATATGTAGATAGATACAGATTAACAGAGTTGGAAGGGACCTTGTAGGTCATCTAGTCCAACCCCCCACCCAAACAGACCCTACACTATTTTTGACAGATGGTGGTCCAGTCTCTTCTTGAAAACTTCTGGTGATGAAGCTCCCACAACTTCTGAAGGCAAGCTGTTCCATTGGTTGATTGTTCTTACTGTCAGAAAATTTCTCCTTATTTCTAGGTTGAATCTTTTCTTGATCAGTTTTCATCCATTATTCCTTGTCTGGCCTTCGGGTGCATTGGAAAATAGCTTGACCACCTCCTCTCTGTGGCAGCCTCAAATATTGGAACACTGCTATCATGTTTTCTCTGGTCCTTCTCTTATTCTTCTCTTATTACTTTTATCTGTTGAAAACAATGGCTCTTCATTGGTGAAGGAAAGTCGTCACTTCTTGCATTTTTCACTATGATGGATTCATTTTGTTTTGGAAGCACACGAGATGCTGGACAAAATATACATGTTGCCTTAATAATAAATGGGAAACCACTGTTCTTGCCCAACTGATAGTAGTAGCATCATTCTACTTTATTTCAAACATGTTGATATCTCTTGGAATAAGCAAATAAGTGGAACTTCTGAAACTTCTGAAAGGTGAACTGAAGATGACTCTGTGAAAAGAGAAGCTGACAACCATGGCAGAATAAAAAGCTTGTGAATAGATTGGCTTTTCATAAATCCCTCTATACACGAGGAAGGAATTGGAAGTCACCCAGAACTGCTCCAGACAGCTACTCCCCCCAAGGATACCACAAGAAAATTACCTTGGGTTTAGAGCCCTGAGAGAACAGGGAATGGCCATCTTGCTCAAACAGTGGCTAATTCCTTTGAAGGACACTGGGTTTGCATTCTTCCTTTTCTAATCACTTTTGGAAATTGCTTTTCAGGTATTAGGAACATTTTGATTGACAAGGTTATTCCAGCACCAAGTCAATATCCTTCACTCCTTAGCAAAAGAAGTTTTAAATACAAGATTAAGGACTTTTTTTCCCACTGGAATAAACAGCAAGAGAGTAATTAAAATGTTCATTTTAGAAGGTTACAAATGGACTAAGGATCCAGATAAATTTGAAATAAAATTTTGGAATTAATTATGGAGAATCTTTCCCTCAGGAAAATGCTTTTGTCTTGAATTCTTAAAAAAAAACAACTTAAGATTTTAAATATTAGACACCAGTACAAATTAGAAGAACCTAAAGATTATCATTTAAAGGAAAAGACTCAAATTGAACTTACTAATACAGAATGAAGCAAAATATTTTAACATTGAACATATCGAATATTTTGGACTAACAATGGACTAATTTTAAGAATATCTGCCTCCATAGATAGACTATATTTAAAAGATGCTGTGGAACAGAAACCAGTATTACCTGTCATGACTGAGACTGATTTGATGGTGGGTTTAAAAATGACAGGCCACAGGTGTTTTGTGAGAAGAGACAAAGAGAAAAAAAATGAAAAGAAATAAAGTTTTAGGACATTATTTAAAGGGTTTAAAGGTCAAGACTGTTAGGAAGGAATCCATTTATTTGTTCAAGTTTAAAATAGATATATTATCTCTGGTAACCCTTAATAGACTTCTGCCAACATCAAGACTGAAATGATAAGATTTAATTATTTTAATGATGAAAGGATAAGATTTAATGATTTAATGATTTGTTTATAGATAAGAGATGGGATATGTAAGAAGAATTTGTTATATTTTAAGAGAAAGTGATGTTATTAAGATTGTGTATGCTTGGGTGATGAAGGCAAAGTCACTTCTTTTTATATTTATTTTCCTTTTATTATATTCCTATTTTTCCATTCTTTTCCATTTTTTTCTTTTCTTCATCTACTATTTTTTATTTTCTTTTTTTAGTTTGTATTAGTTATCATTGTTGTAAATTGTAATCTTAAATAAAATTACTCTACAAAGGAAATAAGTAAAGATGTAAAAGCTATCTTTTCCTTTTAAATCCAACATATTCTTTATTTTGGATGCCATAAAGAAGGCTAATATGCAATTTTTATTCTCCCAACCCATCCCAGGGCTTTCAATTTTATTCAGACAGTCCTCTGGTGTCATTAGGTTATCCCACTCCTTCCACTTTGAAGAAGAAAATACCTATGATGTCAATTGTGCTCTCTGAGTTTGGTTGTTTGCTTATAGACATTTTATTTCTAACTAGGTAATAGAGGCCCACAAGTGTGATAGGCAGTATAGAAATATGGTAAATAAAACTAATTATCAGTGCAAGTGAATGGGCATATTAAAAATGTTACCTAGGCGATGTTACCTCATACTGATGATGTTACTTAGTTGGGTAATGAAATGCCTTCAGAGAAACAACCAAGCTGAGAAAGCACCAAAGACTGTACAGTTCAATTCCCCTCTTTTGGAAGAAAATATCTGCCTAAACCATCTGAGGCGTTATAACTAGAAAGCTCAAGCAAATCTGAGCATGATTACAACTTATATTTACAAACAAGTAAAGGCATTATACATCAATGCAAGGGCAACAATGCAAATGTAAAGAGCACATAGCAGACCAAACTAGGCATCCTCCAACATGTTGAACTACAATGCCCATAATTCTCACCAATAGGGTTAGTGAGTTGCCTGAAAGGCTTTTGACTGAGAGAAGGAAGGAGGAATATACTGCTTTTAAAATGTGTAACAGGAGAAAAGGATGACACTTCTGTGTGATAATAAGGCTGTGATGAACTCATCCCAGGTTTTTTTTTCCAAACTATTGGAAGCAGGAGTACTTGAAAGACATCAGAATGAGGTTTTATGCCACTGTAATACCAGCAAAGCAGCTGTGAAGTTTGTAAGGGAAACTGTAGCAGGTCAACACCACAGTGAATGTCAGAGTAGCTGTGTGAATGCTGTTTCATAAAATAAAATTATATTTGAACAGGACAGTTCTTTCAAAGAATAGCATAACGGAGAAAACTGGGCGGTTTTGTAGCACAGGCTTTAGAAATATGTGATTTTCAAAAAAACAACAACTGTTCTGAGAAATCTGATACTACAAAGGGATTAACCCACCCACCCTTGATTTTGCTTTTTGCTGAACATTACACCTGAAAAGAGATGATGAAAAGAAAGGATGAAAGAGATTATACATATTGCATAGATATTCCTAGGAACGGTAGCTGGTATCAAGCTGGGCTCCACGTCTCTAAATCCAAACATTACAAGTCTAATATTTTGTATTCTGAAGAAGCCGATCAGAAAAGTCAGCTACTATAGAAAGATAGAATACTTTCTTCTTGCAGCTGGGAGCGCTTCTGTTTAAGCACTGTGTGGTTCCTTATCTATACAATATATTTGTGGCCAAAGCATTTAACTGCCAGACATACACACACACAACCATTATAAAAGCCAGAAATTAAATAGGTTTGGTAGTGCTTGACTTTCCCAAATCTAAATGCACCTCTATAAATGTGTCCTGTTTGAATGTTTCCATATTGTAGTACTACTGTTTCTTTGTTTAGCAGCTCAAAAGATGTGAAAAGGTCTATGGAGAATATCATGCTGTCTTGTTCCACACGTTATTGGTGCTTCCATACTAATGACTAATGCTGCAATAATTCTTATTTCAAACAGATTGAAATCTGAAACATCAGAGTATTTCTTTAAAAAAATTAACTAGCGGACAAAATGTTGATGATGGCAAGGGAGTGCTAAATTAAGAAGCAGTAACAGGTCTTCCCACCAGACATATATATCAGCTCAGATGTCTCTTCAATTAATGTAATTTATGTTTATGGAGCTTCTGCTTGTAAAACATAGATTGGGGGAAAATTAGCTCAGCTATATTTTAATGTGAACTTAAGTACATTCAAATTCTCTATGCAACACCTGAATTTTCCTTCAAAATTCTTTTTACATTTTTTAAAAAGATGTTCTTCTAATAAACTGATAAGTGTCTACGCAATAATATAAATTTTGATGTTAAAAAGATATCCTGGGGGAGATGGCTTGCAAAACAGTGTGTATTAGCTAAAACTATGAATCAAGAGAAAAGATAAGAAAAAAAATTGTATTGAAAATTTTATAAGATGGACAAACTAATTGTATTACTATTTTGTGATTAATATTGATACGCCTATTATGATTATTATGATTAATGTTATATCTCTACTTAAAACTGTGCCCAGACAACACACTGTTCAGATAGATATGAAATTTTTTATTTGTATTTTAAAAAATGAATAAATTATATATATATATATATATATTCAGTTAATCTTGAAAAGCAAATTGATTCTGTTGAGTTGGTGAACCCATTTCTACTCAAGAATCTTTCCTGTTTACCCATCAAAGTCAGGTTTAAATTTTAATAGTAGAAATAAATGGAAATATTTCATCCTTATGGTTTGGATTCATATGTGACATTAAGAGAATCAACCATCACTTACCTTTCCACGGAAAAGCGACATGATTTGTTCAACCTATGTTGTTCTAGAATTTTGCCTGTTCTCTTATTACCAAGTATTCTAGCTAGGAATGGAGAAATATATCAGCCCCAAAACATAGATCAGACCAAGAAACCAATGCCAGATACAACAGGACTACTTTTTAAAAATAGCTTTAGAAGCTTGCAAGTCTGAATCTGCTTCCCCCTCCTTTACTTTATCTTTGTGTAAACTAGAGAGGGTATTGATCTGGGAAATTTTCTCAAGTATTTTCTTGGAGCAGGCTCAAGTCTTGTTATCTTACTGTTGCCTTGGTAGAGGCTCTTCTTCCTGTCATTCAAGGCCTTTCCTCTGCCCCTTACCGCAACAGTTCTTCACCCTACTGGCTCCACAGATCACAGATCCCACAGAGATGCAACTGAATAGAATAGAAAAACAGAGTTGGAAGGGACCTAGAGGTCTTCTAGTCCAACCCCCTGATCAGGCAGGAAACCCTGTACCATTTCAGACAAGTGGTTGTCCAATCTCTTCTTAAAACTTCCAGTGTTGGAGCATTTACAACTTCTGGAGGCAAGTTGTCCCACTAATTAATTGTTCTAACTGTCAGGAAATTTCTCCTTAGTTCTAGGTTGCTTCTCTTCCTGATTAATTTCAACCCACTGCTTCTTGTCCTGTCCTTTGAGCACTCACCCAACTGCGTGGCCCAGTTCCCAACAGACCGTAGACTAGTATCAGTCTGCAGACCGGGATTTCAGACCCTTGCCCTAGAGTATCCAGAGTACATAATTGTAGAAAGATTCCATTAGACTAACAGACAAATTCAAGTGGATAGAATTATTGGTTGAAGTAGTGATCCCAATCTAATCCATAGATCAAGAACAAAATACAGTACTCTATCTAAAGAGAGTTCAACTATAAAAGCATATAGAAATCCAGGTGACCAATCAAGATTAAAAATGTTGGCACATATGCAAATTTCTGGAAGGATTGAAATTGGATACATCTATAGTTGTTCATGGAGGTACAGATTTTTAAGAATTGTCAATATTCTAGATTCCCAGAGAAACAGATAGGTTAGCCTATTGCAGTGGCAATAAAGGTGGCATATTAAATTATTCTATTTATTGCAACGTAAAACAAACTTACATAGATGGCCACAATATACATATTTAAGTGGCTCATTGCTCTGTATATTCCAGTCTTCCCGAATTCTGCTTTGGATGACTGAGGATGTACATAGACGGATCAAGCAAAAATAATTCTTGAATTACAGAATATATTCTGTTTTCTCAATATACACAACTTGACAAGATTTAATCTTGACTGTGTGGGAGAGAAAAGGCCTGGACACAGACAAAACCATTGGAAAAGTTACATGTCTATCTGACCTTCAGCTTAATTAAGGTTCTGGCTTACTTCCTAGCCACATTGGTGATTAATCATGACAAAGTGCTCCCACCTACCTTTCTATCACCTGGAAAAGATAGAAATCCATGGCCTGTCACCCCGCTGAAATTGTACAGAACGCTCCTGTGTTTGAACAGTGTTGAAAAGCCTTTTTGCCTCAGAGCAAGCGTTTAATCAATTATAGAGGCTAGGAAGGAGATAGAATTACACAGTGATGGAAAGATCCGTATGCAACCTAGTGACGGTCCTTTATAAAGTGAAGTCCTTTAGAACTGGTGTGATATTTTTTCCCAGCCGGCTTAGAAGAGAGACCCTTGTTTAGTTGTTCCTTCGGTTCCCTCAAGGCAACTTCATTTTCTCTCTTTCTTTGCCATCCAGCGGAAGTATCTTGGGAATCTTTTTCCAAATGCTTTCTATCTCACTAGAGAGACATCCCCTTCTCCCCACCACATTTCCACCTCCATGACACTCAAGTGACTGAGAATTACATTGCCTTAAAGCAATCTGTCAGAGATTCTTGGCTGAACATATATTTTGCTTTTACATAAATGACAAGCTTGCTATTTAACCTTGTAATAGAAAACACTCCTTGAATACACAGAAATTGGTTGTCTTGGTCTTGATTTAAAGTTTGCTTCCAGTAAAAGACTTTTGTGACCATTATTGCTTCATAAAGTTTTTTTTAATTACTTCCACATGCTATATGTTATAATTTGTAACCCAGCTTCTACTCAAATCTCTGTAATTAACTTAGAACAAGGCGGAAGAAAGTGATATATCAGATTAAGAAATTAGCTAATTACAATCCCCACTGTTTAACTGTAACAGATTTAACAGAGCTGATCAATAGAAAATTTGAAATTAAACATGGGCTGTTGCTCAAACTCCTTGTAATATAAGGAGAAAAAATGAACTTTGCAGTCACCATTTAAAAACAAAACCAAACAAGTATTACAGAAACAAATTAAAAAAGGATTAAAGCTGTAATACATAAATGAACTAATAATGAAAAGAAAATTAAATGGGTTAGAGTGATAAAAACTACAATTGCTAATGCATAGATTTGCCTTTTCTAATAACTAAATGGGACAGGAAAAGAATCTTTTGCTTCAAGTCTAAGCTGATAGTAATTTAGTTCTTTAACCAGGAATCTTCTGCTTTTTTATTTTTTTCAATAGTCATAAATCTAGAGATCACAATGAGAACAAACTACTGGATACAGTTTATGGCATACAGATTTTTAAGCAGAACTGGCTCTAGCCCACAGCGCACAACCTTTTGTGATACCAAATGTATTGAAAAGCAAGGGAGAAATGACTTTAATCAAGGCATAAAGTGAACAAATTTCAGTGAAAATTGCAGCTCTCTTAAAATTGACGTGCTTTCTCCCTTTGGTTAGTCTCAAAAACCAAGGAGTATAACTTTTCAGCATTGTATTCCAATTTGGAAAATTCTAATTGAAATAGTTGCGCAGGTTCTGAGATTAGGTAATCTTTCAGAGTAAGAGAATGAGTCTAGTCCAGCTTTGCCTACATATATTCCCAAACATGGTTATTCGGAGTTGTTGTCTTTGCTATTCCTTTGCAGGTGAATGGGAGCCAGGTTAATAGTTACATATTACATTCAGGGGCTGCCACAAAGAAGAGGAGATCAAGCTATTCTACAAAGTACCTGAGGCTGGACCAGAAGCAATGGAGGAAACTAATCAAGGAAGGAAGCAACCTAGAACTAAGGAGAAATTTCCTGACAGTTAGAACAATTAATTAGTGGGACAACTGGCCTTCAGAACTTGTAAATGCTCCAACACTGGAAGTTTTTAAGAAGAGATTGGATAACCATTTGTCTGAAATGGTATAGGATTTTCTGTCTAAGGAGGGGTATTGGTCTAGAAGACCTCCAAGGTCCTTTCCAATTCTGTTATTCTATTCTATTCTATTCTATTCTATTCTATTCTATTCTATTCTATTCTATATATTGGAACAGTGCTATTTTACTGTGCTATTTTATTGTGAGTTGGACTAAGGAGAAATTTCCTAAGGGTGAAACCAATCAAGTTGGCCATGCCCACCAAGCCACACCCACAGAACCGGTAGTAAAAAACTTTAGATTCCACCACTGAATATAAGTAGCCATTATTGAGCGAAGCAGTGGCAAGAAAGGTCGTAAAATGGAGCAAAATTCACTTAACCACTTCCTCGCTTATCAACATAAATTTTGGGCTCAGTTCAGGGACGGGCTGCTACGGGTTCGCCTGGGTTCCGGTGAACCTGTAGCTAATGTTATGGCTGGTTGGGCAAACTGGAAAATCCCACTCCTGGCTGGCTCTGCCCACCCCACCCCACCCCTCCCCTCCCAGGAGTCTCTGCACAGCCCGTTTTGGATGTGAGGTAAGTGCAGGGCCTGCGCAGAGACTCGCTGAGGGCAAAAAACAGGCCTCCCAGAAGCTCCAGATGCCCGGAAATGGGGGAGGCTGTTTTTGCCCTTCCAAGGTTCAAGGAAAGCCTCCGGAGCCCAGGGAGGGTGAAAACGCCCCTCCACCATGGTGCAGGAGGCCAACTAGGCCACGCCCACCATGGCCAAGCCCACCCAGCAACCAGGCAGCAAACCAGTTGCTGAAATTTTTGAAGCCCACCCCTGGCTCAGTTGTGGTCATAAGTCAAGGATTACCTGTACCAGGTATACTACTAAGAGTCAGTGACAATGTGTAAAGAGGGCCCAGCCATTGAACTAGGCTCTAATGATCTAGTGCAAAGGGCTGACATTGAAAACAGTTCACAAACTACAATTAGTAGTCTAAAAACCACATGCTGGGTTCCTCAGGTATGCTGGCTCTCGGTTCATTTTTGGTTCCAAATTCAGAATGCTGTTTCTGACTATTAAATCTTCATGACTTAGGACCAGGTGTTTAAAGGTTTTGCTGGCTACCAGTCGAACATATTATTAAGGGGACAGATGACATCTTAAGCGAGCCTTCTTTGTGATGGCACCATAGCTGCAAAATTAGTCTCTAGTCAGAGAGATAACCTTGTTTTTTTTAGAAATTTCAGACACAATCTGAACTTGCTATACATTTGTGTTGTTTTTAGACATTTGTGGCTTTTGATCTGGGGATATTTCTATTTCTATTTCTATTTTAATCCTGTAATACTTTTTATAAAGTGCTCTGGGATAGCAACTAAAGCAATTAAATAATAGAAGAAAAACAATAGGAAACAGAAAATTTGAGCAGCATTTACCAAAATTGATGACGTGAGCTCCCGTGTGAAGGATAGTTAGAGCACCCACCATGTAGCCCATCAGCTGATGCAGGACGACATTCAGGTCCAGGGGCAAAACTTTGGCTATCCAGGTGGTCCTCAACCAGGTCAGAGATCGGCGTAACATCAGCACCTGGGGACGGCAGAGGGAGGGGAAGAAAAGAGCTGAATTGGGCCCCCAAAATGCATTAATCAGATATTACAGCCGAGTAGGGAAATAACCTTGAAAAAGAAATGTGCTATAGTATGGTTATATAAAAATTAGCTTAGACTTGGTAACTTTCAGGGAGTTGAAGTCCCTGAAAATTATCCAGATTGAAAAACAGAGGCTTAGAGAAAGAGAATATAAAAACTAAAACATATAAATAAAAACGTATATAAAATAAAAATATTTTAAACGTATTTTAAAAACCCACCAATATAAAAAGGTTGTTGAGACTCTGGAAAGAGTAAAGAGAAGAGCAACAAAGATAGTTAGGGGACTGGAGGCTAAAACATATAAAGAATGATTGGAATTGGGTATGGCTAGTTTAATGAAAAGAAGGACTGGGGAGACATGATAGCAGTCTTCTGATATTTGAGGGGCTGCCAGAAAGAAAAAGGGGTCGACCTATTCTCCAAAGCACCTGAGGGCAAGACAAGAAACAACGGATGGGAACTCATCAAGGAGAGAAGCAACCCAGAACTAAGGAGGAATTTCCTGACAGTGAGGACAATTAATCAGTGGAAGGACTTCCCTCCAGAAGTTGTGGGTGCCCCAACACTGGAGGGTTTCAAGAAGAGGTTTTCACTGGCCATCCATCTCTACAAGATACTTTCTGGAAGGGGATGCAGAACGGAATGGAGAATATAGGAACACCGGTCCCAATTTTGCAAGATTTGCATCTGTCTTTTCCCCAGAAGGTGGGAAAAGGAGGGCGGAGGGTTAGAAGATAGAACACAGAATAAAGGTTGGAAGGGACCTTAGAGGTCTTCTAGTCCAACCTCTTGCTTGAGCAGGAGACCCTACCATTTCGAACAAATGACTGTCTAATCTCTTCTTAAAA
>JANHFL010008625.1:101465-114848 GCA_032468155.1 Oxyrhabdium leporinum
GTCTCATCCAAGAAGCTTCTTCAGCTCTGGTGATAAAATAAAAAAAAAAAGAGCTGCTTGGATGAGAAGCAAAAGGTCTTCAAAGAAAAATCAGAAAGTCCAGTTGCCTCTTGAAAAAGCATCTTTGGGAGCCCCTGGAACTCCTTCCCACGGTTCTCCTCCTTCTCTCTCTGAGAGGCATGGAAAACATTTGGGTGTTTGATTGACTGTTTTTTTCACACTTGTCAGAGGGGTCCTAAGAGGGTTGCAGCCTCAGGAGTTTGTTTCCTTCTACATGTCTATGGAGAGTCTCAGTCATCCAGGTCATGGTTTGTCCCAAAGGTGTTTTTTCAAAAGGCAACTGGACTCTGTTTTTCCTTGAAGATGTTTTGCTTCTCATCCAAGAAACTCTTGTAGCTTTCCAATGCTCTTCAAGAGTAGCCCCATGTAGAGAACATTGCAAGAGTCCGACAATGAGATGACTGAGGCCTGGATGACTGAGTGCAGAGACTCTTTATCCAGGAAAGGCCACAACTGCTGCACAACCCAAAGTGGCAAAGAGGCTCTCCTAGCCACGACTGCCACCTCCTCTTCGAGCAGGAGTCATGAGTCCAGGAGAACCCCCAGCTTTGGAGAAAGGGCCTATATATAAACTTAGTCTTTACAGTAGAGTAAAAATAACAGTGCACGTTCTAAAACAGTCTTCATCCTGATCTTTGTGTGTATAGCAATGTTGCAAATGTAACGGATATCCCAAACTGATACTATGAATGTATGTGCCACCCTAAGCGTTGTATTCTAGACATGGAGAATGTAACTTACCTGCTTGCAATGCAATCTTACACCTGTTCACCTAAGCCTATTTTAATTAAGGGTGCTTTGTCTTCAGTTACTGTGGATTAGATAGCAGCCAAGAATGAAAATATTATTTGCTCCATTTCTGCCTTATTATTTCTCCAAGCCTCTTCGCAGCAACTGATGGATCTTCCAAGGACATGTTAAGTTTATCTTATGCTACTAATGTGAACTATGCAATGAAAGGGTCATTTTGAGTGGTCATCTCAGCTTATAACGTCACTTGATCCATTGCTACGGTGATAGAAAATCTGTCTCCGTTTGTGATTTGTCACCACAGCCATGCTGGGTGAGAGTATAAATCACAAGTGAGAAAATGGTCCAAGTGTAATGCCATGACTAAAACTCCCATAAATCAGGAAGTCCTGGACTTGAATGTCAGCTCTGCCATGAATTCTTACGACAATGTTAAGTGATGTCTGTTCCACTTCCTTTGCTTTGTGTCCTCCAATTACTTTAGCCATTTTAGAATCATTTGCTCTGATTATTTAAGTGTCTCGGTTTCTGTGTTAAACCCACATGTTCTCCATTGATTCCTAGGTAAAGGGAATTACTGGACCCTGGATCCCAACTGTGAAAAGATGTTTGATAATGGCAACTTCAGAAGGAAGAGAAAAAGACGGTCGGATGCAGCCAATGGGCCTGGAGCCCATAACAAAATGGAGGACAAAAGTAACAGTTGTCTTGTTCAGCCGAGCCCTGAACCTTGCAGCTTTGGCTCTGGTGAGCTGCAGTGCTCTCTGGGATCTAGGAATGACTGCAAATCTCCCAGCCTGGACTCTAGCCATTGTTTCTCCACATTCGTCTCGGCCATGAATGTTGTGGCCCATGGCCGGAATGGTTTCCCCAGACAGCTTTCTGGTGGGCCGGTATCTGAATTCCCACCCAGGAGGCAGAACGGGCCCAATTTGAACTCCTGCTCTCCTTCAAATGGCGTCCCAGCTTCAGCATTTGAACTCAGTTCCCAGTCCCACTCCAGGATGAATTACTATGCAGGTGTCGGTGGGCAGTCGAGCTGGCTCAGCAGTCCTGTCCTGAGCACCTTTAGTGTGAACAATCTGATTTATAGCAAAGAAGGGACAGAAGTTTAAAATGATGCTGAAAAGCTGGTGTTCCACATTAGCCCCAGAAGCAACTATGGGTCAGCATCTAGTCAGGTTGCCTTCTGTAGGCAGCCTTCAGCCATTTCAGTCCTGTTTGGTTGATTAAATGCCATCAAGTCTTGACTCTCAGCGACCATACAGATTTTTCTCCACGGAGATCTGTTTTTTTTGTTTTTAAGGTCTTCAAATGGTGCACCAGTGTAATTGTGTCCATCCATCTTACTGTTGGTCATCCTAATTTCTCTTTCCCTTCCCCAGAAAGTTAGGTCTTCATATAATGTGTCCAAAATAGGATAATTTAAACCTGGCCATTTCTGTCTTGATCTCTTTAAATCTGATATGACATCCACTTTTAAATGGTTTTATCTTGAGTAGGTTTATCCTGTTCCCTTCCCTTTGTTTATTTTGCAGCATCTCTATTGTTTTTTATGTCTTCTCCTGTTTTCATTCTGTTGTCTTTCATTTTCACCTGTCCTTTAAAGCAAAAAGTAAACTTCTAAATAGCAGCAAATGCTGAAGGAGTATACTTAGACCTACCTTCGACTATGGCATAAACTCATCTTAGCTCCCCAATATATCATTTTACAAGCTGAAATGTTGTCTCTAGTACAGACAGTTTCTTCAAGCATCATCTGAGTTTCATTCAAATGGTGAAATAGGGAGTTCTAATCTACTGGATACTATCCATAAAAAAAAACAGTTTGATGGCACACTTCTTAGAGTTCCCACAGAATAATCTCCCATCAGAATATATCATCTGTTAATTAGTAGCAAGAGATGCCATTTCTGATTTTCATCACATACCAAATATTTTGTTTTTGTTTCATGGATCACTAATTTTCTGTCTTACAACAGCTGCTTTTCTGGAAATTAAATGTAATTACCAACTTGTGAGAATGGTAGGTAAATATTTCTTAATAATCCATTCATTTTCTCTTACACACACATACATCATCATCATGTTTATCAACAATGAACACCTTCTAATATTTAACATATACTTGAAAGTGCATCCTGTTTACTTCAGACTTTTTCAAGGAACTATGCCAAAATTCTTATAATTTCACTTAATGTTCCAGCACCCAATCACTTAGTACTTTTCTTTACAAGCTCAATATTGTGCCTTATCATGGACTAAACTCCTCAGCTGTTGTTTTTTTTTAAAGAGTGCACTAACCAATAACAGAAGTATTTTGGAAATTGTATAAAACAGATGTAGACATCAAGTTTAAGAAAGCAGATATATTTTGAGAAATATTGGAGACATTTTTTTTAGATTTTAAATGTATATTAAATGTATGTTGCTGATCATAAAGTGAACAAAATAAAATGTCCTAATTTAATTTGTCTCATTTTTTTGCTACATTTCTTACTATGTTTTGTGGAATATTTTGTTTCAGGGCTTCAATTCAAGTGAAGCCTTACAATGTTTAAAACCCAGAACCTCATTCATGGCCATAGTTGGATCTTACAAAATATAAAGTTACAATGAAAATTCGAAACTTAAACTTTATAACCATTCTTACTCTGGAGGAAAACCTGCACCATGCCAACTTCTAAATAAACATAAAATAGCACTGGCTGTTTTTCCGCTGAATAAACCGTCAATTGTTATATAACTGGGATTACAAATAAATAGATGCTTTGGGTGCATCTTTAAGACAACAGTTCTGATACTAATAAATGAAGCCACAAATGGAAATGATCAGAATGGGAAAGACCATTCAACAACTTAATTGTAAATCCTTTCTTCTGCCAAGCATTAAGATGCCGCTTGACTTTTCTTTAAGTAAACATTTAAAGAACTAACCCAGGTACATCTCCATCAAGCTATTGATAACCAACTGGCCTCCAGGCAAATCATTTAAGGGCTTTAATTTTATGCAATGTTTTGGGAGGTTAGTTGTAGTAGAATTGAAATAAGTATTCAAAAAGAAAAAAGTAATTGCTTTGTCACTTGAAAACCATAAAAAGTATCAGCATTTGCTAAGAGGCTTAAACTGTGCATAAATCATAAATGGAAAAGAAAAGGCAGCAGGTCTGGATTTAAATCAGTTTTTGTTTTTTGGTTTTTTTTAAAAAAAGGATTTATTTACATTTCTCTATTTGCAGGAAATAACAGCAAATAAATATTAGGCATATGAAAGCTAACTGAAGATGAACATCTACTGGGGATTAGCTATTTACTAATACATACTAGTCAAGGACAGAAATTGTCTTAAAAGTAAATCCCATTACTTTGGTGCTGAGATACCAGAATCTTACAACTCGAGCTCTTGCCTGAATTAACCTCCACAAATTGCAAGCACACGCAATCAACATAACTTTCTTTTTGAAAGAAAGCTGTGCCTTTATGGGACTTCGAAGTCAACATCCCTGTCACTAGTGTGTTAAGTTGCATCTCTCCAATTGCATCTCTCCGGCACCAGAAAGCCTCTATTCAGAAGGCACTCCTGATTTAAATGCAATTAAATGCTGAGGTGAGTTCGCGGCTTCGCAGCAGAAGGGATTTTATTTAGAAGTAAATCGTATAGCAAAGTTGATTTCGGGATAACTTCGGGGTAACTCGCAGCTGATTCATATTTGTCAAAGGATTGTTCGCCCGGCCGCTGCTTGGTAACTATTTCGAATGCTTCTTTGAGTCTCGCTTTGCCCAGCGGAAAAGTTCCGCGTTGTTTTTTTTTTTGGTTTTGTTTTTGTCTTTTTGTTTTGTTTTATCACTTCAGGACAAATTTACGCGTTGGCAGATTTCTAAAGTTTCACCGTCCTTTTCTTCGGACAAATACATCAGATCGTCTTTGTTTCCTTCCAGACACGTGAAGAATTTGAAACTCAACGTGGCAGCGCATTCACGTTCCGTTTCCAGAAGTGCTTTGTGGGAGCGGAAAAGCAAGGAGACGGTCGCCATGGAAGTCCCTCGTCTTATGCGGAAAAACTTGGGAGAGGGGCAGTAAGGAAGAGAAGACAAATGGGGCCAATTCATCCAGTGATCCGTTCCATGGAAGTCCCGGTTTCCAGGGAGTTTGATGGGACTCCTACAGGTCAGAAACTACCTAATAGAAACTATTAGGTAGTTTCTGTCGGGTGTCGTCAGACCCAAACCTATTTATTTCTTGCAGGGATATATGCCTTTATAGGGCATTTGTGAGGGTTATTGGTGGTTGGGAGGGGAGAACCGTTCTAGCACCTCAGACTTCAGTGAAGTTTCAAGAGACTTCAAGCAGAGTGCTTTTAAACCATAGAAGCTGTTGTAAAAGCAACTTACCCTTCCCGCTGTTGTTCCCAGCATTCACTTTAAGCCAATAAAGGTGAACAAAATGCAGAAAATGCTTTTAGAATGAGGTTTTCACTGTTTAATGGGAACTTTGTTTGAGGACCTATTAGTGTGAGATTTTTTTGCAAAATCTCAACAAGTACTTTACAAGCCTGGATATAAATCTCTTCTCCAATACTTCAAAGGTGGAGAAGCAGGACTTTAAGGCAGCCCGCAGCAAAAACTAAAAGCAGGTTAACCTGATCAGTTCAGGAAACCCTGAATGGATTTAAAAGCTAATCTTCGTTCTACCAGATTTAGTGTGGAAACTATTCTACCTTTCTAACCATTCTACTCTAATGTTGCAGTAGAGACAGGTTCAGTGGCAGCCTGGTGAGGCATAGCTGTCCATTGATCTCCACATTTCATCCTTCCCCTTTAAAGAAATAACACTTATGTCCTCTAATGTACACCTGGAGGGTCAAAGGGCAAAGGGATTCCTTTTTCAGTTTAGTTATCTTGCCAGTGGAGTTTGGAGTGCTTTGTCATGTTACTGAATAAGAATCTTGCTTAACCATGTTTGGAATGCAATCTCCCAGTTAAGAAAGACCTTAAGAAGTTGGAGAAACTTCTTCAGGAGTTCAGAAACTGTTTCTCCTGAAGAAGAAGCTGTGGTGACTGCAGCTCTAAATGAACAGGAAAAGAGATATACACAAGTCCCCACAAGCTGACAGCAGAGGTATTCTCAAGTCCATTCCTGAAGCAGCCCAGCAATGAAGTAGAAGGATACTCCAGCAACAATGAGGCGGTGCTCTCTCATTGACAGATTCTTCTCAGGAAGTTACAGAGGAAGAACCAATATGCTTGGGTATTTTTCCAGAGCAATCCCACAGCTCCTTGGCAAACATCCTGGAACGAGCTAAAAGGAAATCTAATCAAGCGAAGAAAGGAAGCCAGAAATAGCCCCCCCCCCTCTCACCAGGATGCAAAATTCAGGTCTGAGAAATGGAATAGGCTTAAGTTCCAGGGGTATTTTTTGAGCAGGGGCACAGAGTAGTTGCTCCTGTTATGGATTTGATAAGGACATATGAGGCACAGTCCTTGTCTTTGGCTACATGATCATGTTCTCAACTCATTCCCAGCCTGAAGCTGACATCAGATAAACTTGTTTTCAAGTAGTAGTTGTTGTTCAGTCACTAAGTTGTGTGCAAGTCTTTGCTGCCCCCATGAACCACAGCACAACAGGCCCCGCTGCCTTCCACTGTCTCCCAGAATCTGCCCAAAGTCATGTCCACTGTATTGATGACACTGTCTAACCCAGGGGTGTCAAACTCATGGGCCGCAAGCCGGATGCATCATGCGCTGGCCATGCCTACATCCAGTTTAGCAAAGGGGGAAGTCACAATACGTCACGTGATAACACCATTACATCGCGAGTTTGACACTCGTGGTCTAACCATTTCAAGTAGTGCTTTCCTCCTTAAGATGACACAATCTGCCACAACTTCAAAGGAATAAATCATTTATTATTCATTAACTTTAAGCCAAGATGAGCTGATTTATTGTGGTTATGATATGGTGTGTTTTAGGAATAGTGGGAGGTACAACATGCCTCCTCTGATCATTAACCAGTCTCTGCCTTCTTCACCCATTAGTTGTTTCCTGGGTTCCTTTTATTTTTTTTTATTTTATTTACTCATTAAATTATTTGTTCCATTACCATTTTTGTCCCATTACCTCAATCTATTTCCATTCTACCTGCCTTTAATACCAACCAGGTAGATGAGAGCAGACTTTTCCTGCATTTGGAAATGTGAAAGACATACATGTGCCCTGATCCCATTTATTCTAAAGCAGGGGTATCCAACTTTGGCAGCTTTAAGACTTGAGGACTTCAACTCCCAGAATTCTCCAGGCCAGCATGAGGAATTCTGGAAATTGACATCAGAATATAGAATACCGAATAACAGCATTGGGAGGGACCTTGGAGGTCTTCTAGTCGAACCCCCTGCTCAGGTAGGAAGCCCTATACCATTTCAGACAAATGGTTGTCCAATCTCTTCTTAAAACCTCCTGTGTTGGAGCACCAACAACTTCTGGAGGCATGTTATTCCACTGGTTAATTGTTCTAACTGTCAGGAGATTTCTCCTTAGAGCAAGGTTGCTTCTCTCCTTGATTAGTTTCCATCCATTGCTTCTTATCCTGTCTTCAGGTGCTTTGGAGAATAGGTTGATATCATGTCACCCTTAGTCCTTCTTTTCATTAAACTAAACATACCCAATTCCAGCAACCGTTCTTTATATGTTTTAACCTCCAGTCCCCTAATTATCTTTGACTTAGACCACAAGCCTTAAAGTTGCCAAGGTTGGACACCCCTGTTCTAAAGCATATCTTCATTCTCAGATTCAGAGTTGCTTTTCTTCATTGTGGAATCCAGATAATATGACACTGAACTTGCTTTTGTTGCTTGTTTTTCAGTTTCAATCACTCTCCTGCTCCATAAAGAAGAACTCTGATCCAGCAGCTAATTTCAGTCTCCCCTCTCTATGGGACCTCTGTAATTATACAGTCATAATAAGGTCTCTCTCCCTCTCTCTCTCTGGGGTTATTTCTGCCCTGGGGCGCTCTCATATATTATTATTTTTTTCTAACACAGGACAGGCAAATATACCAGCTGAGAGAAGTTCAAGCACTTCTGAAGATCAACCCTTCCATTCCTGTGGAAAGCCCTGATTGGTGGATGCTTTCCCTTTTGGGTGGGGAGATGCTGAAGGGGGTATCGGGAAAGCCAGAGGAAAGAGCCAATCACATTTTCTCTAGGGAAATAAACTGTGATAAATCAGGACAACTCCATTTAGCAGTGACTCAGAACAAGTGCAAGGGAGAGATTGGCAGTGGATACAACCAACTTTATAACAGTTTTGTTTTGTGATGCCTCAGGGCTGGGTGAATAAAATTTTAACAATTGCAGTGGAAAGGTTCTAGGAGAGAAAACATTTTTCCTGAAATCAAAGGAAATAAATTAAGTAAAATATTTCCTAACAGATTCTCAGCAGCCCACTTTGTTTCCATCTGCTCTGGTGAGAAATTAAAGTGACAATGCAGCATCAGCCAAGAGCAGACAGACTCCTGATCTGGCTATATAGGATGGAAACTTCTTTCATGGGAATGAGGTGCTCATTTTCTTGGGGGAGGGAAAGAAGGGGGACGGAGAGGACCTTATTTTCTTAGAGGGGGAGAGGTGGGGGAGGGAGCTACAGGCTGCTGCAGATCTGCTCGCTTGCCTGTCTCTGGCTGTGTAGTTTCAAGGAGGCAAAACAAAACAAACAGGATGCTGTTGTAGAAGTGAGGACATTTGTTTATGCACACACACAAATATTGAATTGGGCTGTTATTTCCCCTTAAAAATTGAAATGGTGGAATCATTATACCAACCCACCAAGCACTAGAAAATAAAATTAAGAAGTCAAGACTGACTCCTGTTGATTCTACAAGCACTTTCATATTGTTTT
Source organism: Oxyrhabdium leporinum (assembly GCA_032468155.1). Taxonomy (NCBI): domain Eukaryota; kingdom Metazoa; phylum Chordata; class Lepidosauria; order Squamata; family Cyclocoridae; genus Oxyrhabdium; species Oxyrhabdium leporinum. The sequence goes on from JANHFL010008625.1 coordinate 110,169, forward strand.
CCAGGTTAAGATCAATAGCACTTAGATTTATATACCACTTCATAGTGCTTTACAGCCCTCTCTAAGCAGTCTACAGAGTCAGCATGTTACCCCCAACAATCTGGGTCCTCATTTTACCAAACTAGGAAGGATGGAAGGCTCAGTTAACCTTGAGCCAGTCAGGATCAAACTCCTGGCAGTCAGCAGAATTAGCCCGCAATACTGACTACTGTACCACCACAGCTCCTAATCTATGGAGGTCATTCCCTTCTGGTTTTTTGAATCCACCTTACAAGTTGTGGTGAAGATAAAATACTACTTCACCATCCTACAAAACTTCAAATGCATGTTTGCAGTCACAATCACATAATCTTTCAGGGAAGGCTGGAAGAAGAATTGTAGTAAATAAGAAGCCAAGCAATGTGCGTAATCCATCATCATCTCTGTATAGAAAGTCATATTTTAAAGCTGTGGGTTTGGAGAGTTTGCTTATTTCACCACTACAAGCCCAGCAAAAAAATAAGTACATATGCATAAATCTGACCTGGCACTCAGTCATTCCTTTTTCAGTTGACCTATGGCTGGTTAGTGAATAGCCCCTCTCCAAGATTTTTTTTCTGGGAGGGGGCAGAACAACAAATGGTGCCCTGCTCCCTTGTCTATTGAAAATGCAAATATTTAGAACAAAGGAAAAAAAAAATCCTGAAAGCACTTTCCACCCAGCCACGTTAGTTATAGACAAGGCAAATTAAATTATTTTCTTTGCTTTCACAATGCACAAAATGCGCTGCCTGATCCAGCTGTTAAACTCGTCCTATGAGTTTCTGTTTCTTTATCGTGGTGCACAGAATTAGACCACACATCGCTTGACCACAAGCCTCCACGTATATCCTATGGGAGCAATTGATCTGAAGCTAACTAGTTATCTAGTATTCAGATTCATTTATGAGACCATAGCATTAAAAAAAAAATAGAAGCTGAAAATTAAAAACGGGGCATTTTCTCTATGTGTAAAGCAAAGTTACCACACAATATCTTTACAACGAAGAATGATGGTGAACCAATTTATGAAACGAATTTGCCCAAATTGAAAAGAGGAACGATACATTCTGACGAAGTGGCGATGTACAATCAAGAAGGTTATTCTGATACTTTGATTTGCATTAGGTCTCACTTATGGTAATTTATCACCTTCATGCTATTTTTCACTCTTGAATGCTTCAATGCCCTTCATCTGCCTAAGGCATGCATTAACTCTTGCATCTGAGCTGAGGCGTCTCTGGCTGTTTGACTGACTTACCTTGAAGTGTTGGTGGGAAATGTCTTTGCAAAGATGAGCCTTGGGGCAGATTGGTTTGGATTGCTGGGGAGATGGAAACAGCCTGAAGAAGGAGTATATCTAATACTTTAATTGAAGGTTTCAGATTCACAGTGGCAATTTGAAATTAAAATTACCCAGCCTGGAAATGTTTGCTTTGCAATCGGCACCTGCTGGAATTCAATAAATGTTAGATCATGTTTGGTTGTAAAGCTGTTTCGGAAATTCCCTTGCATTATAGTCAAGTCATCCTTCCCTTCCCAGGCAGGTAAAACATAAAACAACAGGTAAAACATAAGGGAGATCAGTTCTTGGTATTCTAGTGTCCACCCCAAAATGAAACATTCTAGGCAGCTTAATGGATAAGATGGGGTACATACTGTGTGTTATAATAAATCAATGGTTATCCAAATTATATAGTCAATGTTTTCACATAAATTCAACATAGTTATAAAAATCATAGAATCATGAACCCATATCACCGGCAATCAAGTTTGTATCACTTCAGTTCTATTTGTCATCCTGACTTCAGTTCCCATATGCCATAGTTTCACTTCTGACATTGCTAGATGAGAATTAAGAACGGGGCTCCAATTTATTCATCTGCATGCATTGACTGTAGCATCTGAGCCAAACGCATCTGAAATACACCAGAGTAAGGGACAACTGTGTAGGTAGTCCTCGACTTACAACTACAATGGACCCCAAAATTACTGTTGTTAAATGAGACATTTGTTAAGTGAATTTTGCCCCATTTTACAACATTTCTTGCCACAGCTATTAAGCGAATCATTGCGGTTGATAAGTTAGTCATCTAGTTGTTAAGTGAAGCTGGCTTCTCCATTGAGTTTGCTTGTCAGAAGGTTACAAAAGGTGATCACATGACCCCGGGATGCTGTAACCATTATACGTATGAGCCAGTTGCCAAGCCTCTGAATTTTGATCACATGATCATGGAAATGTTGCAAAGGTCGTAAGTGTGAAAAACGGTCCTAAGTCACTTTTTTGAGTGCCATTATAACTTTGAACAGTCACTAAATGAACTGTTGTAAGTTGAGGACTACCTGTATCATGTTTATAAATGTTTATGGAAAGCTAGGGTGGATTATATGGATGACTTTCTTAATATTATTCAACTACATCGGCCTTCTTCCCTAACCATTATCAATGCTGGACCAAGACCTCCTTGCTTACACAGTCACTAAGTGAAACATCATGTGGGCATGATGGACTTACAATGTCACTTCCCTTTGGATCATTAAGCAAGTTGTTAAGTAAGCCATCATATGACCATGATTGTAATTTTACTGCTGGTTTCTCCATTGTCTTAGCTCGTTGGAAGCCGGCTGGGAAATGCTCAAATGTTGATCATAAGACCAAAAGGATGCTATGAAAGTCATAAACGTGAGAACCAATCATAAAGTTAATTTTTCAGCTCTGTCAAACAGTAGCTAATAGGGCACTTGTTAAGTGACATGTACCTGTAATATTAAAGGACCCCCGATTGTCTGTTCCTGATTCAGAGAATCCTTAAAAAAAAAGAAAAAAGAAATTTTCCTTTGTCTCATTCATTTTTTATATTCAACAAATTTAGACAGCCATTCTTTTACCAAATTGCCAAGATTGAGACATAAAACATCTTTCATATACACTGATGCCTTCTCACTTGGGCACCAGTAAACATGTAGTATAATTTTACATCTTTTGCAAAACTCATGCAGTTGTTTTGAAAACTGCACTTGATTATAAATGTGTATATGGACAGCCATTCCATTTCATTTTCCTCTCAGACAAAAACCAAGAGTGAATTTGCAGACAATGACTACTATAACAATTGAAATAAAAATGCTTCATTTGTATAGAAATGCATTGCAAAGTACAGATACTCCTCAACTTATTTTTATTGTATTTTTTACTGTTTTTTTTCTTCTTTAAGACCCTTCCAGCTCCCTATGAACTTTCATGACTAAATCAGATCCTACATAGTAAACATGTGTCCTCTTTAAGAGTGGGGAATGGCTTTTAATGACTGGTTTTATTTATTCTAAAAATGAAACAATTATTTATGCTTAATAGATGCAAGGAATGGACAAAAGTAGATAAGATAATATTGTTTTCTCCCCTGAGTTGCAGTAATAATTATAAATATAATTGTTTATAAACAGCTCCTAATATGCAATTTGACATTACCTGATTGGGCTGTTTTGGGTTCTGTTTGAAATTGCCTGATTTGTTCCAAGTTCATTTTGTCAAGATAATAAGGATTACAATAAACTGTTAGGAGGGAATTAAATTAATACATAGATTTCTTCTTCTCTTTTCACTCTGAGATGGTATTAATGTTCACCTTGACAAATTAAAGCCACCGATTATCGTGTCAGAAAGCCTAGTATACCCCTGATTTTATTAGTTGTCATGGGAAATTACAGAAAAGGAGGAGGCTACACATACACCAGGAATGCAGACATTTTCCCACAGGAAGTCTATAATAGCATTTGGTTTAGACATTGGAAACAGGTAGAAATCCTCCCCAAATTAAAATGCTGAGATCTCCTATGTACAATTCCCCTCTAATTGCAGCAGGTGAAGTGGTAAACCACCTTGTATATTCCAGTGATCTATATTTGATTCTCAATCTACTGTTTTGACAACATAGCCTGGGACAAATATTAGTTGACTGTTTTTCATTTATGTGAAATTTCTGTTTGGTTTTCAATTTTACCATCCAGTAAATGGGTGGCACAGTGGCTCAGCAGTTAAGATCCTGGGCTTGCCGGCTGGAAAAGCCAGCAGAACAGGTTCAAGAGCCAAGCACCACGTCACGGGCTGAGTTCCCATCCTTGCCTCAGCAGTTTGAAACCATGGAAATGCAAATAGATAAATAGGTACCACTTCAGTAGGAAGGTAACAGTGCTCCATGATGTCATGCTGGCCACATGACCATGGAAATGTTTTCAGACAGCACTAGCTCAATGACCTTGAAACAGAGATGAGCATTACCCCCTAGAGTCAGCAATGACTAGCAGAATAAAATCCACAGAACTTTCGACTGTTTTCTAGGCTGTAGGGATAATTAATATTAGAATTTTCTTAAGCAATGGCAGCCATTCTTGCTATTCTATAAAGAACAGACAGTTCATTTCACGCTGCTATAAAATAAGTGTCATGCCCCCAGCATATAATTTGTGTTTATATTGTTGTTTTCTGGCCCCACCTAGTGGCCGGAGGCCAAATATCAATTTGTATTGTTTGGAAGCTGACCCGCCCCTTTATGAGTCATCTTTATCCATCAACCCTCACTCTCAAAACAGGTGCATCCTGGGAAGCAAGACTCCATTTCCTTTAGCATTTGGAAGGAAACAGAAGCACCAGGAAGAATCCAG
>JANHFL010008625.1:167744-183920 GCA_032468155.1 Oxyrhabdium leporinum
CTATTTCCAAGCCGGCCTCATGGGCAAGATTTAAGCACCCTGCAGGCTGGATGGAGCCTGCGGGCCTTGAGTTTGACAGCCCTGTTCTAGTCCAACCCCCTGCTCAAGCAGGAGACCCCATACCAGTGGTGGGCTGATGCCGGTCCGGACTGGTGCTAGCGAGTCAGTATCTCCGACAATCAGCTGGCCCCACCCACCTGCCCCCACCCTATCCTGCCTATATTTCAGCTCTATATTTTTCAGCTCAGCTGATTCGCATGGCACAGTGGATTTCCACGACTCAGCTGTTTTACTTACCAGGGCTGCCCTAGAAGGTAAGCTGTAGAGGTTCAAATTTGTGTTTGAACGCGCATGCAAAGCACACACTCACAGAACCGGTTGTTAAACTGGTTGCAGCCCATTACTGCCCCATACAATTTGAGACAAGTGGCTAGTCTGGAGAGCAACACAACTTCTGAAATTCCACTGGTTAATTGTTCTCACTGTCAGGAAATTTTTGCTTAGTTTTAGGTTGAAGGAGAAGGGGATGGCAGAAGATTAGATGGTTAGATAGTGTCATTCACACAATGAACATGAATTTGGGAAAACTCCAGTAGAGAGTGGAAGCCCGGAGGGCTTGGCATGCTTTGGTGCATGTGGTTGTGAAGAGTTGGGCATGACAAAGCAACTAAACAAACAACAAAGTAATTCTTAATGAAGAAAGAGAAAAATTGACACAGAGAACTTTGTTCAGCTAAAAGACATAGAAATGGAGTTGCAACGTGACTTTAGAATTTGAGGTGGGGAATGGAGAACATATTAGAAATAATCATAATTTTGAAGTAACTGTATGTGGATAGACTTAGATTGTGAGAAAGAACAACACTGATTATGTATTTCTAAGCACAGTCCAACTCATCTACAGATCTGCACAAAGGTAAAGGGTTTATGCATTACCTGATTTCTATAACCATAGTTTTCAAATAGGCCACAAAGCCTATTTACAAAGCACAATATGTGACCTAAGCTAGGAGCATCAAAGCATAAGTTGTTGGTTGTAGATCAAAAGATGCTTTGGATAAAACATTATTAATAGGGTTTGAAAAAATGTGTATGAGTGAATTTTTGACACAGAAATGGTTTCTCCAATTATTCTTTCCAATTTCCTTTTGACTTTTACCCATGCATCTTGGCCAGAATTCATACAATAAGTAGACATGAGGAAATTGCTTTTTTACAACATTCTGGATCATATCATCTGTATCCAGTGGGATGTAAAGACACAAGAAAAATAACAGAAAATGAAACACAAATTGCCTAAAGACAATGTTTACAGTAGAACTGTAAAAATAAGTTTATTATATACATGTACAGAATTCTTTGATCAAAGCAATAGACTAGCTGATGGTTTCAATGATATCTTACACAATCACTTATTGTCTAGAGCTGAAGTTGAGTGTGACTCTAGGTGATATACACAGTTTGGCTGCTTTTTTCCTGAATATTTTCATCTTCTAGTCTAGTCAATAATTCCTGGTAGAGAAATCCCAAACTGGGGTTGGAAGCTAGGTGCGGCTGAATTTTGTTGGTAGTTTGAGGAGGAAATACCAGAGCTGGATTGTAAAGTCAAATGAGCTTCTCAGAAGAAAACGGTAGCAAATGACATCTGTTTCCTGTCAGGAAAACTCTATGGATGGAGTCAGAACCAGGAAATAAGCTAGGCCTTAATTTTTCTCATCCAACTGCTACTCAAGGGAAATGTGGCTTGGCTTCAGAAATCAGCCAAAGTCTCACCTAATACAGGTAGTCCTCAACTTACAATAGTTCATTTAGTGACCGTTCAAAGTTATGACACTGAAAAAAGTGACTTATGATCATTTTTCACACTTATGACAATTGCAGCATCCCCATGGACAGGTGGCTTATATTTAGATGCTTGACAACTGACTCACATTTAAGATGGTTGCAGTGTCCCGGGGCTTTGTGATCTCCTTTTGTGACAAGCAGTCAATGGGGAAATCAGTGGCAAGAAAAGATGTAACATGGGGAAAAATTCACTTGACAAATTTCTCACTTAGCAACCTAAATTTTGGGCTCAACTGTCATAAGTCGTAAGTCGAGGACTCTGTAATAATTCTTTCTCTGCTTCTCTTTCACATCCCCTCCTTCATATTTGGCAAGGAAGCATTTTTAGATGAATATCATCATCCTCTAGTTATAAGAGAGAGAAAGTGAGCCTTTGAAAGTGGCCCTACCTCCATCTGTCTGTGCAGTCTCTTTCCGGCTGTCCTGTCACAGGTGCGAAAAGGTTGCTGCTGTTCAGGTGCCTTCTTCCCAGGCAGAGCAGGTAAGGTATCTGCAGCAGCAGCTGCTGCAACGGCGCCTCTCCGACAGCAGGCGGCTCCTTTGCTCCGCTGGCACCGCCTCTGAATTTCGGCTGCACACAGGGAGGCAGGCAGGCAGGCGGGTGAGGGTGAACGGAGGAAATTTCCTGCTTGGTTGCGAACGGGGTTCCTGCAGCCGCGTCGGGTAGGGTGAATGCCAGGGCGTCCCCTGCTTGCTGCCTCGGTTCGCAACCGGCGGGGTGAGGAGGGTATGAGGAGCCGGCGTGCCTCGAGGAGCCGAGCTGGGCGAGTCCCTGGAAGGTAAGCGAAGTGAGCAGACGGCGGGACACGAGGCCGGGTGGCCAAGCGGGGCAAATGGGTTTGGCTGGCCGCCGCCTAAGCTCTCCCCGCCGCCGGGAGTAAGGCCAGCTCCGGCTGTATTTCTTCTTCTTCTTCAGCGCAGCCAGAGGTCGGGGCGCAGAGCTGGTTTCTCCCACTCAGCCCGGTGGCGCGCCAAGGCATGGACCGATTCGACCCCTCCTCCCCGTCGCCGCAAAGAGGCTCCGGCTGCCCCGGGGCAAAGCGTGCCCTGGCAGGGAGGCTGCGGAGGAGGCGAGCGGGGGAGAGGCTGGGACGCCGTGCCCCGCGTTGCCTTTGCTTGCTTGGCTGGCTGCTCGCCCGCCCGCCCGAGGTGGGAGTGTGAGGAACGGAAATGGCATTTCCCTTGGCAAAGAAAGCGCCATGAAGGAGGGAAGCCAAGCAGTTCCCAGGCAGGTGGCGGCCGGGAAGGAAAGTCGCCTGGTGAATTCGAATGAAAAGCGAGCCCAGTCAGCTGCCTAGGCAGCACAGTGTGGTGCGTGGTGGGAAGGGGAAGAGGCTGCCACGGTAAACGGAAAGGTCTCCATCCCCCCCCCCTTTTTTTTTTTCAGGTCTGAAGGGTATGTTCTTGGTGTCCTTGGTCTTAGCTGGATTGAACAAAATTAAAGTTTTTAGGGATTTCAACAGTCACATCACATTCCTATGGACTCCTCCCTCCTGCTTTAACTCAGACTCCTGAGAAGAGGAATGAAAATGGATTTGCATTTAAACTACAGTGAGGGATAACCTTTGGTATCCAGCTAGCATTTTGTTTCCCCATTTTGAGCCCTTAGTTGTTTGCATGTGTCCATCAAACTACTGGTAGATAAGGTTACATAAAGGGCAAGGGGGAAAAAATTGCAACCTTCTAAGGTAGTTCATTCCTGTCCACACGACAGGAAGGAGTGATTGGTGGTGGTGTGAAGTGGGAATGGAGACGTTGACACCACCATCCTACACACACACAGACACACATCCTATGCACACTTCCTCAGAAGTATATAGTGGTATTTTGTAGTGAAGTTTCCCTTTTAAGTGACTTGAAGATGGTACATCTATACAATTTTGGGCTGGAGAACTTAGCAACCTCATGCTTCCGGTCTCTGCACATGAGATTTTGAGGTGTGAATGCTGGCTCCAGCGAGACACATTTGATACAGTGCTTTGCTTGCAGGCTAATTTTCAAGAGATTAATTATTGTATTACTTTGAAATTCTCAGAGATTAACTACTATAGTACTGTGAGGTGGCCAGGTTAACAGTGGCACCACATTTGATTAATAGCATCTCTCACCCATTTTGGCTAAACGAGGGAGATTTGGGGGCAGTTAACAAAGATGCATTAGTAGCATGGCTTTTGGATGAGCCTTTTTATTGAAGCTTTTATCCGTTACTCATCACTTACATCCTAGGAAGGTATTTTTTTAGTATATATTTTATTTTAGGTTTTAGTTTAGCACAGTAGTTTAGCCTATGTGGTATAATGGAATCTGTGCTAAGCACCTATTTGATATGCTTTGGTTGCATTTCTTTTCTTGTAGTGGTATTGAACACAATGTGTTAAAAATCTTTATATTGATTTGTGGAATTTATTTTCTCAGTGTTTTCTCTGGAATGGAAAGTCTGAGTTTAGATGAGTAATGGCTGAGATTCAGTACTGTACTATTGTTCTTTTAGATCTGGGGTCTCCTGGACAGAGAGTCATTTAGATGATTACAGGTTAATTTAATTGCCATTTTCGAATATATTCTGTGTTATAATAAATGTATATCAAAGGCATTATGCATCCGCATTACCACATATCATCAGAAATACTAAAATAAATTGAAGATGATTGACCTTATAGACCAAACCAGTTTATATTAAATCTAGGTGTTTCTATATAGCATTATAGTACAGAAGATTATTCAGCCTTGAATAATTAATGTAAGTTTATGAGTGTTTCATACTTTATATTAATATTGCCCCTCCCCAAATGCTAGACAAGTTGGTGTGCATTTTAAATTACTCTTTGAGGTCTTAAAACAGTGCAATAGCCATGTCATCAGTATGGTCATTTTAACAGTTGCTGTTAAAAATCAGCAATCTTTTAGGAGGGAAACTGTAGAAAAGGGAAAGGGAGCAACATGTAGTATTCAAGTTGCCTATTCTTGATTTAACACTTGATAATCATTCATTTTAAAAAGTACCTTTATCTGATGATTAGTAAAGCTAACTTGTAAGTGCAGGAATACACATTAAAGACGCTCAAACTCAGTTTCTGTCTGAAACCTGTTTAACACACCACCTCTTTTAGGTAATCGTTTTTCATCTTTATCGTTATAGTTAGGATGACTTTTTTTAATGTGACCATCTTCAGGTACTTGAAAAACACTTTCATATTCTTCCTGGTCTTCTCATTGAGCTCATATTGAGCGCCTTCAGTCATAATTTCTATTTTGCAAATGAGAAACTAAGGATCAACATAAATGTTTATGCCTGAAGCTGGCCATACCCACTGACGTTTGTGTTCTTCACAGCTATAGGCTTCTAAGACAGAATCCATACATTATGAAGAGTTTGGGACTGCCAATAATAAACAACATTTTCTTTAAAAAAGGAATATACTATTCTGTGCCATTTTCCCCAGAATCATTGGTAGAAGTTACTTATTATTAAATTTATATGCTACTCATATCACTCTGAAAAGTGACTCTTTCTTTTGGCATGGTTTTGTACACTGTAGTATTGGAAGAAGCTAGTTACATGGAATAGGACTAGACATGAGCATTGTGTGTTGATGTAAAGTGATGCATTTTGTAAGGTGAAAGATTTATATAACCTGATGAGAAACCAAAGTATTTAATAAATGTCACATGGTGCTAGAAGTTGGCTTTGGAAGTAGCCATGTATTTTTATAATACTTAATAGTGGTCTGGGGTTTAGTTCTGTCTTTTTGTAATAAATTACAGAATACAGAAAATTGGCTTCAGGATTATAACTATATGGGAAAAGTAAGCTGCAACAATCTAGAATTATAAATATGACTGCCAACCTATGTGGCAAGTTTGTCAGCCAATATGTTCATATACCACTGTTATGAATTGTTGTTGAAAATCAGGAATGATATTATATCATACCTTTCATCTGTGTTCCAGGGCTGCTTAAATCTGTCAGTATAGAGCAATCTACTACTATCAGTTTTGAGCAATCTGTTATAGTGTTATTTAATGAGTTTTTCTTGTGATTTATGAGAATGTTATGCTTCCAATACTTTTCAAAGCTACCTCTGGTCTGAATAGGAGTTGGTACAGAACTTGAAAGTTGGTAGCTAATTTTGCTAGATGCATGGTATGGATTTCTAATTAAAAGTGGGAGCAGTAATAAGTGGGAATCTACATTTTATGGTTTTTATGATATGTTTGTACTTCTATCCTTTGTTTTATGCTGATTATTGTGAGCCCCTGATTCCATGATTGAGGCAACAAACAAGTGAATAAATACAGGAACAAATTTAAAGTAATATTTTATCTTTATATTCATAAATTTCAAGTATGCTGTCCAATTAAAGGAGCAATTTATAGGTCTGTGCTTATTTTACAATTACATCTTGTAGAGCAAAGTTATTGTGTGAGTCACTGAAAGCAGAAATTGTTCATTGTTGCATTTCATTAATTCCTGGTATTTAAACTCCCTTAATACTGTACCAAATAATCTTACCCTGTTGAGTAGCATATGATACTTAGGGGCATTAATATGACAAACGAATTTAATTAAATCTAGTGGCATCCTTGTGGGGTATGTCTAATATGTATACTTATTTTTTTGCTAACTTTTTCTTGGTTGGAAAAAAATAAGACAAGTTTATATTTATCAGTGCAACATTATAGTTTCATTTTGTTTATGGATCAAGTAGCGGCAAGATTATAACTGACACAAATTTTAAAAAGTTTTTTTTTCTATACCTTTATTATGCAAGCCATAGTGTACTGTAGTGTAATACTAGGGATTATAATTAAGCAAAAAGAGTGTCTTGAAGAATCTTGATAAGAGAAAAATGCTTAGAATCTCAGTGTATCTAGCCAATTCTGTTTCATATAATCTTTTGTATTTGTAAATCTCACTTTCTCTGTTTTGGCTTAGCCTTAAGTTGTGATGCTTCCATTAAATATTTAATTCGAAGAGCTTGGAGTACCTAGGTATAAATGAATAGTCAAATAGCAGCAGTAGCCATTTACAACTTCTTTAAGAAAAGCTCAAATCAATTTTGTCATTGGTTCTTTGCTGAATTTGAAATCCTCATGATTCATCTAGAATTCAGGGGTACCGAAATGGCGGCCCACAGGCCAGATGCATCACGTGCAGGCCACACCCATCCCAGCTTCGCAAAGGCAAAAACATCATGATATGTGCTGTGACACCTGTGATCAAGATTAAAAAGAAGGAAATGGGGATGGGAAGATTGCCGAAAACAATTAGAGAGCTACATCTGTTCTGGAACCTTGTTAAACATTGCATTGATTTCTGTCCTGTTCTTGGCATGCAAGTGTTGTTAGTGTCAAAGGAACGGATGGCTAAGAAGGGTAAAAAAGAAGGCAAAGAATGGATGCATCTTTGTTGAGGTCCAGTGTTCTGATTGTTTGAGCATAAATTCATTTCTCCATTTGATCTAGGACCCTAAAAAACAAAATCACAGTTTTCACAGAGAACAGATGAGTATATAATTCATTTTCAGGCTTCTGCTAAATATATGCAGGTTAAAAAAGAATTGCAGGACTAGTTCCATAATCTCTTAGTCAATATCCTCCATATGTTCAGTTGAACACTTAAACAAATCATCCAGCTTCCTGTAATATTAGGTGTTTCATTAAATAATGCAGTATTCTACCAGTATGTCCCCAAGTGTTGGGAAGTATGTGCTTGTCAGTAAATTACAGTAGCTGGCCATACATTTTATGCTTTTCTCTGGACTTCACACATTGTGATAAACTGAAGACTTCTTGAAATTGCAAAAGTCTTCATATATCAATAGCAATTAGCCTTATATACTGCTTCACAGTGCTTTACAGTCCTCTCTAAGTGGTTTACAGAGTCAGCATATTGCCCCCAACAATCTGGGTCCTCATTTTACCAACCTCGTAAGGATGGAAGGCTGAGTCAACCTTGAGCCAGTGAGAATTGAACTGCCAAACTCCGGGCAGCCTGCAGTCAGCAGAAGTAGCATACAATACTGCATTCTAACCATTGTGTCACCACGGCTCTTATACAGTATTAAGTCGTATACAATGGTTTCTAACATGCAATGTTTGGATCCACAAACATTGTTTAATAAAAGCCAAAGATCACGGGTTAGGTTAGCGCACAATGGGGATAATGTAGCATTATATGTAAGCAATCATGGTCCTTTAAATGGCCTTTTAAAATTTAAATAAATGTATAGTCTAGTATAGGTAGTCCCAAAGGTGCTTTTCAAGACGCAATTGGACTTTCTGGTTTTTCTTTGGAAATGCTTTGCTTCTTATTCAAGGAGCTTCTTCAGCTTTGAAATGCCTTCAAAGAAAAACCAGAAAGTCCAGTTGCCTCTTGGAAAAGCACCTTTGGGACAACCATGACCTGGATGACTGAGAATCTCTATAGACACCTACTATAGGTAGTTCTTGACTTATGACTGGTCGCTTAGTGACTGTTCAAGGTTATGATCAATCATCCAAAAGGAACCTATGCCCTATTGCAAAGTTCCGACATTGCTTCCTCCCTAATTGCATGACCAAATTTTTGGCACTTGGCAACTGGCTGTTTGCAGCACCTTGCAATCACATGACCATGATTTATAATGGATTGCAATATTTTCCGGTTCCCCACAAAAACTGCCCCATACAAAAATGGGTTTGCTTAACAGCTGTGGCATTTGCTTAACAACTGCTGCGATAAAGGTTGTAAAATCAAGTCTAGTCAGTGACCCGCTTCACAATCATCACAACTTATTAGTGTAATTGCCAGGCTCAAATATGGTTGTAACTTGAGGACTGCCTATACTGTGCATGTTTGATCAGAAATAAGTCCCATTGAACTAGTTGTCTTAAATGTAGGCAATGATGGATTTGAACAGAACCCAGGTCTGACATGGGGAAGGAGTCAGAGTGTAGACAAGGCTGAAGAAATAAGACATTCTGTCCTATATATTTATACTATTTTGAATTCTGTATATGTGTTTTCATCTGCTGGTTGCAACAGTGAGGATGTAGTAAAAACTTGAATTTGAATATTGACTAGTGTTTGGTGTATAATATATATATTAAGCTATGATCATCAGTACAGCTACTTTATGAGTTGTTCTGAATACTAAATGTCATATGCTTATGTTCTCAGGTTAACTACTATGGAAATCTTTGATTCTGTATTTATTAAAAGAAGAAGAGAAATGCTCAGGGTTTTGTAGCAAATAAGCCAATACTTCACAATTATCACAATATAATTGTTATTTTAAAGGAATCTGTTAAGTGTGTAATATTGCTTTTTTTCCTGTTTCGAAAGAGGACTCAATTAGCCAGCTTGTGATTATAGGAAGAATAAAACAAGTTTACTATCACATTAGGTTCATTTTGGGAACAGATGTATTCTTGCATAGTGGTTGCTATCATAAAAACATTCTGCTATTAGAATGTGAAGAAAAAAAAGATTAAGAAATCTAGGATGTAAATTTTAGCAGTTTGAATGTATAAGATTACAATGGGCTGAAATCTGATGAAATATTATTTGAATTCAAATGGCATAAAACCAGATATTATTCTGGTCAGCTAAATGGTTGCCGCCTGTAAATGATAAAAAAAAAAATTCAAATACGGAGAAATGTCACTATTTTAAAATGAAGTATTTAAATATAGTTCGAGAACTGTTTGAGTGATAGACAGATTTGTATGCTCTCACATTATGACAACAACAGGGGAGAGGCAAGCACAAAATTCCTATTTCTCATAAGATAAATTCCCAAGTTAAAGAAAAACAACTTGCAAGGAAGTCAAGATGAAAATCAAGGAAGTCAAGATGAACGTCTGTTGTCCATTGTTCTTTCTGCCTCTGGATGTGTTTTTTTTAGCATGCTAATGAGGAGCTTTTAACCTCCAGATCTTGGGCCAGACATTCTTAACCACAGTTTAAGCAAAATGTCATGTTACCTTTGCTTATTCCAGTAATGGGCCCATTTGCAAAATTCTTCAGTACAGTTGCAAATCCACAGTGTGACTAAACTAGCACTTCCCATAACTGAAGCATTTATGGTCAGCCTGTTTAGCTTCTTCTGAGAAATGTCAAAGTAGGCGTTAACTAATTGCCATCTTAACAATGGCTATATAAAGCAAAAGCATAGAAAAAGTAATTAAAATAAAGTAGCTCTGACTAAAGCAAATTCATGACTTACAAAAGCTCTTAATAGTTTGTTAGCAGGTTAATAGCCCCGGCTCTCATAATTGTAGCCTATGGACTCCATGATGCTCACTAAGCTTGTTTGTTTTCTTGCAGATATTTTGTTACTTGATTAGATATCATCTTCAGTGCATTCAGAGCAGTCTGGCTCTAAAACTATTCTTATCACTCTTTTTCTGATGGTGGAAGTATACCTAAATATGGAATCTGCAACTCCCTCAGATGTAATTCCCAAATGCCTCTTTTTAATGTTACCCTTCTGCTGGAATAAAATCTAGATGTGATATTGTCATCTTTTGAGTTTCATTTCACAATCATCATACCCCATCAACATGCTTCTCCTTTCTCCTCTCCAGATTTCCTTTTTAAGAGGGGAGAAGCTTTGCACATAGGTTAAAATAAAGCACTGGGATGTAGTCACTCATTTAGAATATTTTAGAATAGCTCCAAAGCTCAAGTGAGTCAACAAGGAAATAAAATAGTTTCTAGAAATTTAGGCTGGGACTTTTGCAACAGATCAACCTCCTAGCTGAGGGATATCAAACTAACTTCATCATGTTGTCATCACGTGACGTATCACGACTTTTTTCCCGTTTTGATAAACCGAAGGGTGGGTGTGGCCAGTGTATGACACATCTGGCCCACGGGCCGTGAGTTTCAGTGCATGTAAGCACACGCAAGCATGAATAATGAGGACAGTTAACACATGCTTTACACATTTAACAATATACTGCCTACAGCTGGAGAACACACACATAATTAATAGTACTGAACGAAACATGGTCTTGCATTGAATTGCATTTGTTAAAATACATAATTTACTGGTTCTTTGCTGGAAAAGGTAGGCAACATGAAACCTTTTTTCTACTGCTGTGATTTTGAAATAAATCTATTATCCAAACTGGATATTGGCCTAGGGAGGAAAACCAATTCAATTAAAAAGTATCATCTTCAGATTACTTAATTTAGAACTAGGGAATTAAAAGATAACAATCCCTTTTGATCTAAACACTGCAATCCAAATTATTTTTACCAATGCCTGAATGCATGCTAACACTTTTTAAAAGTATCCATGTTAAAAGAAGAGAAATGTATGAGTCTACTCAGAAATGCCTCTTGGTTGTGGAACAGGACTTAACAGGACTGTGTAGGATTGCAGTCTAAATGTCACATCTAGTTTAATCCTGATGGGTGTTACTTAATAGAATGTGTTTGAAAAATAAATAGTTGCCCCCTGCGTATATTTGATTACAGCACTCTTATATTCATTGCCCCTAGGGGTCACATATTGACACAAGGCAGCTTGCTTTCAGATTCTTATACAGAGTATAAAATATGTCCTGTGGGGAATATGGCTTTTTGCATCTGCCTGTATCTTGTTTCTTTGGTACACAAAGGGCCTTTTGAGGATCATTTGTAGCTAAATGTGAAAGATTTCGTTTGTGGTGAACAAACCATTGTTCTTTCATCACAGTTCTCCCATTGATTTGAAAAATTCTGCAAGGCTAGATTAAAGTTAGCTGCCTTTTTATAACTCATAAATGAAACATACTATTTTAAAGCACTGTGTTTTATTTTCTGTTTATAATAAAGGTGTTTATTTGCCCAAGGCCGGTGTTATTATACTAACTGCATTTTGTTTTAATGCCAATATTGTATAAACTGATTTTGTATACAAAACCAATTTTGTTGCTATTATTTCTATAAAATATAAACTTGCGTAATTTAAAGAGGTTTGTTACTGAATATCTCATATATTTTATGGTTATTATAAATTCTAATCATGCTACATTTGTAAAGGAAAAGAAACCATAATCTTATTTCTTAAAAAAACTAATTTCTAGGTTAAACGTGCACTTGTTATGACTTGAGGCTAAGGGTATCAGTCAAACTGTAATCGGTTTCTTAATTATTTTTGCTACTTAGACTAAATAGCCAAACATGTTTGTTCCAATCTGAATCTGTACCATCAAGAAAAACAATTAGATTGTGTTTTAAATTTAATGAAATATTCCCACTTTCTAAACAGTGCAAACCAATTCATACTTGAAACAAACATGAATCTTTTTTAATGCTAATGCTGTATTCAAATGCAAAATATATTTAAGATAAAGTTTTGTCTTTGAGATTTTTCTTCAGCCTCAATACAGATTTTGGCCTATTTTAATTGACTGAAGTTATTTGTCCTGCTGAATTTTGCATATTTTGAGTCCAATGTTATATAAATATGTGCACATATCAGAATTTAAAGTGACCATAGGTATAAATACAGCTTACACTTAATAAATATAACTCTGATATTAGTCCTTTATTGCATTTGTTACAACATGTATGTTCTCCAATTTTCTCGATGACTGAATTGCCAAAGTATATTTGTACATACTTCTGCATATCTATATATAGGTAGGAGAATACTATAAAGAATATAGAATTAAAGTATAGAGTATAGATATAGAAACTGAAACAGTCTGTCCAAAATGGCAATTTCTTTTCTATGATGACAGTAGAGTTCATGGTGAACGCCCAGAGTTCATAAGCATTTGCATCTTTTAAAAAAATCCTCTTCAATTTAATGAAATATGTAGCCATACATACAACATATTACATGTAGTCAGGGCATGCCCAAACATCAGACATCTATAGAGAATTTATTTCAGTTGTAGAACACAGTGCTCATATAATATAGTGTATACTGTATTCATGCATTCCTGCGTTTCCGTCCCTGAGCCTCACCATACCTCTTTCACACCTCTTTCACAGCCTCATGCACACTCTCCAAACCTCCACCATGGCATCCTCTTGCATGTCCTTGAAACCTCCCCCAATTGGGAGCAGCCACTTACCAGCCCATTGGCCTGTTTGCAAGCCACCTGGGATTGGCAACTTCTTTCCAGTTTTCTCACTGAGTTGCTTGGGAAGCCAGCAGGAATTTGCATCACCTAATGATGGTGGGATTTGGTCAACAACAACAAGGATTGTGGAGTTTGTAGTTGAGGGATATAGTTGCATTTTATGACCATATTGCATAAATGTTTTAAATAAATATGTATTCTCATTCATGGGATGAGATAGTACATTATGTGTGTGCATGTGCATATCTATATATGTAGACTTGATAGGGAACATTTTCGTTATCAAGTTTCCTGTTCTCTGTGAAATAGTTAGCTAATAGCTTCTGTTTGAATAAATCCAGTGAAGTTCCATCTCTGTAGGTAATTAGTTCTACTATCAAACTGCTTTTACTGTTAAGAAATTTTTCCTAACATCTAATTGGATCATTCCATGTCTTGCACTTAGAGCAACAGAGAATATATTTTATTTTTTTTTGTGATTTTTCAAGTATTAAGGAATGTCATTCTGCATTTTTCACTAAAAGCTCAATATTCTGAGTTTCTTTAATTTGTTTCAATGGATTTAATTTTTTAATCTCTAATTCTTTGGTTAGTCAACAGAAAGATGGGGTGCTGAGCTGATTGTGCTTGTCCTGAACTAGCTACATGAAAATCTTATTTAATTTTGACTGAAACTTCACTGACTGATAAGAATAACTGGCAAAGGAATAAAAATGTGTATGAATGATTCAAGGACAGTTGAAGCAGCAGCCCTTCCAATAACAAAAAAATAAGAAATGGAAAAGGAATAGGAGAATCTCCAGAAAGTACAATACAATTAAAATCCAAACACCATTCTCACTGAAATTGGATATTGATCTAATATAACAATTCAATGTATAATGGAACAAATTAAACAGGAATTAAAATTAGAATAAATCAAGAGTGAAAACTTTGAAGGTTTGTCTGGTTTATTTTAAAAAAACAAACCAGGTCAAGGCTATGACTAAACAGATTTCAGAGATTGCTCAGATGCTAGCAAGTTTTATGACACTGCACTAAAAATTAGAGATATTGGAAGAATTTACAAAGTCCTATGAACATCCAATTGGATTTGACCAATGTTCCTAACAGAAAACAGAAGGAACATTTTAAGGATTCAAGGTACTGGGAAAATGCAGAAAAGAATAACTTCTCAGTAAATTTACTGAGAAAGATGTGGTGTGTGCCCATAGGATATACAGCGTTAGGCTTACGAGGATAACCCCCCCCCCCACACAATATATTATTATACAATGTGTTAATACTCAGGTGAGATATTTGATTGGGTATATAATCTTATGAGCTGGAGGCAATAAAATGGGTAGACAAGAATACTATGCATCTTTTCCAGTATATAAGCCCTATTTCAAACTTTTACAAAAGAACTTAGAAAACAAGGAACATCTTTAATCCTCAAGGAGAGATCTTTCTATTCATTCTGAAATAAACAGAACCCGTTTGACAAAGTTGAAGAAAGCATCATTAAAAAATGATCAGAAGGTGACCTTGTATACAAGGAGACTATTCTAAATTAAGGAGAATGAAAAATAAATAAATAGATTTGAAAATAGCAAGTTATAAATAAGAGAAGGGAAAGGAAAACATTTGTAAAATACACATTAGATAATTAAATAGGTTGTTTATAGGCCTTCTATCAAACTGGGATGGGGGGGTTGAGATATTTGGTTTGGCACCTGGGAGAAAGGATACCTTTGTTTTTAACTATGTTTTATGGATTGTTGTCAATAAGATCCACATGTGAAGAATTAGCTGTTTTATTGCTCAAGCCTATATCCAGGATGCTTCTCTAACTGACATTTGCACCTGGGTTAGAAAAGATAAGGAACCATAGATGAGAGCTGTTTGAGTACAATTTTCCAATCAGCTTTGTATTTACTTTTGACAGGTATCTATCCCAAATCTGTTTTCTAATCATCTCCTTTTTAAAAGAAATCTTACCCAATTGGAGCTCTTTTTTGTATTATCTTTTTTCTGTCATTCTTAATTTGTTTTTTTAAAGCTAAAGTTATATATCCAAACACCCAATTTTAATTTCTCTTAAAATAAAAAAACCCAGCATCACAAGATTACATTCTTTCAATATTTTTGCTACTTGAATTTCTTACTAATTCTTCTCTGTTAGTTAGCATCGTCAAGGAAAACTTACCTTCTATTTTTCGTCATTCTTAAGAGGAAATTTTCAGAGGTTCTTGGTATGGTAGCTCCATACATAGTAGAATTCATCTCCCAACAGATGTATTAATTACAGTCCCCATCACCATTATATAATGTAATCAATGTTTAAACATGTGAAATTTGTTTTTGGAAAGTATTGTCACATCACCTCTTTGGATATGCAATAGTGGACACTAATAGCAGTAGTGCTGCTTTTCATACCTGCATTTATTTTACACGAAATGCTTTCTCGTATGTTACCAAGTTTGTTCGTTTTGATCATATTGAAAAGGTGCAAATATTTTAAATATGCAGTAGAATTCTGTCTTTTGTGATATTGTCTCTTTCAGTTTGAACACAATAGTTTTCTGATTCATATTTTCTTAAGTTTGGAGGTTTCCAGTAAATCTGCACTAGGAATATACACGTTATATATCTGTACATTTCAAAGAGAGGAAGAAATTAAATGAAATTGTAAATCATATCATGAAAAAAATTAAAGAACTTTTTCAAAATTGATATTATTGAGATTTATGATGCATGGACTAAAGAATTGAAATATCTGATAAAGGAACATCACTGGTTCCATATTTTGAAGAATATTACAATATTTTCATTGGACTTAAAATTAATTCATCAGGAAAAAAATGAGTTTTTTGAACATCCCCAGAATGCATTTGAAAGGATGGGTATCAATTTTTTTGGTGACATTATTAAAAAAAAATAGGGGTCTATGATTTGATCTTTAGGGTTATTGGACTCTTTTTGGAACATTCTTTAAGATGATGTTAAAATATTGTAGATTGTACATTGAAGACATTTAATCTTTAATGTTATGTTGAATAAAGTTGCAAACTTTGGAATCTGTTTTTGAGGAACTATGGCTATATTAGTACATGAGATAGGCAGCCATATAAATTGTGCTAAATAATTAAATATTTGATGTTTGCAACTTTCAAGCATAATTGTATTTCTTAAATAGAATTATAACTTTTATTTATTTATTTATTTATTTTTATATTTATATACCGCCCCATTCCGAAGACTCGGGGCGGTTTACAGCTTCTA
>JANHFL010008625.1:228117-243296 GCA_032468155.1 Oxyrhabdium leporinum
ATAACCTAGGATTGGGGAATGTGATTGATGATGGTCAAAAGAAGGTGGTTCTGAATTTCTCTTTTGGGTGTGGAAAACCCTGGGCCTTCAGATTCAGGTTTTTCCCAGATGTGCCAATATGGTTTCTTTAATAAACTCTTACTTGGATTAATTCTTATCTGAGTGCTGAGTAATTTATTGGAACTTAGATGGAACGCTGACAGCTGGTAGAACGATGGAGGGTAGGATATAAAATGTTCTAAGGAAGAAGTATGTTATGTGATTCGGTGATAAACAAAATGATTAGAAACAAATCAAAGAAATATATGAAAGAAGACTGACTAGAGCAAGACAATGAGAAGTCTGAGAAATTTGTGTTTGAATTGGACTGATGGGATCCTCACAAAAGAAGAAACGACAACTAAGCAGCAGCAAAAAAGCATTTTCTCTTTCTTATATTTTCATGAAACAACACAAATCTTTAGATCTGGCAAATGAATTAGCAATTAGACAAAGGTAAAAAGACCACTGGAGACAGAGTATATTTTTATTCTAATAGTAATAGTTGTCTCTCTCATTCTAATAGTACATTAAATTAAGTTCTCTGATAGATGTGAGGAAATTATATTGTTAAGATGACTTCTGTAATATTTGTTTTAGATGTATTTATTTACTTGTTGTTTCTTTGGCAGATCCAAGATGGAATATTTTTGTTCAATATTACTAATTTCCATTAGTTTTCTACATTCTGAAGCATTACATGACAATGGAACTGCATCACATAATGAAACAACAACAGGTAGGGAAAACTTCAATTTTGATGATTTGATATGGTGTTAATCTATATATTTTTTCTTCCCAAACTTATTAGACTTTAATTCCCATGTTTTCTAGCAAGCATAAACATTCAGATATATACTAGAGTTTTTAATGATAATACATCTCGTTTAATATTAATACACTAACAAACATAACTTAGGTTATATGTTTGAGTATATATAAAATGCAATTAGATAATAAACAAAATTCTTTAAACACAAAGTTACAATTATAATCAATGAGTAATTGGTCTCAATAATGAGTATGATAAATTAGAATGTTTAAAGAACTGGATATAGTATTATAATAATGTTTTATCTATTTTAGAGCCACCCTGTTTTGCCAGTTTATCTTTACTGGGAAGAATGTCTCAGACGTATGATTTAGATTTCATCAAATAGACTTCATAATTCAGAAAATATTAATTCCTAAAGCTCCAGTGAAGAATATGAGAATCTAACCCATATTTAAGTCGTGGTTTGATCATGATTGTGTTATGGCCAATCTAGGTTAATTACAGAGCTTATTTAGCCAATAATGATGATTAGTTCAAAAATTAGTACTTGATTTTTTTAAAAAAAGTTATAAATCTATTTTAAAAAGGAGACAAAAACAGAAGTCATCTTATAATTGGTACGATAGGTTGTGACTCTCTAAAGGGTTACATTGCATCTCGGTCAATTACTTCTAAAGATCGATCATTTCCAAGCATTTCCTCATTCAGTGATGAATTAAATCAAGGATGTCAAACTTGCGGCGTCATGTTGTCATCATGTGACTTTTCCCCGCGAGTTTGAAACCCCTGAACTAAATGATTCAGTTCTTCTAAAACTATCCTAAAAGGAGATTAGTCTTTCGTAATGCTAGCAGACATTCACATTGATCCTCCAGTCATAGCATAGTAAGGCATTCAGAAAGGATTTGTTTGTGGATGAATAACTAAAGGCAAATCCCAACTAGTTGCAAATCCCAACTGCTGTTTATTCATATAGGTCGTGCTTGCTAGATCTTGAAGAATTGGCCTCATGTTTTTAAAAAAATATTTAAGTTTTGATCCAGCTAATTACTACTCAGTTATTTTTCTAATTACAGGTAGTAAACTGTACTCTAGGTGCCTACATTTGAAATTGCTTGACTGGCTCGCTCATAATAAGATTCAGATTAAGGAGTCACCTTGATTTTGAGCATCCCATAGTTCTACTACATTCCATGGGAAAAATGTAGAAAAGACCTTTTATCCCAGCAGATTATGTGACAAACATTCTGAGTGTATCACAGCAAATAACTTCCTCTTTGGCAAGACCTACGTCCCTCCCTTCTATTTTATCTTTAGGGTGATACTTAATCCAAGATTGACTACTTCCTTACCAGCGGGGTGAAATTGAGTCTGTTACTTGTTTTTTTATTGTGTTTCCCTTTTGATACAGCTTGACATTTAGATTTAATAGTCCTCTATTGTCAAATTGTTCTGGCTAGTCTACAGAGAAAACTGTCCTTCTTGATGTGCATTCAGAGGCATTCAAGAGAATAAGCCAGTTTTGTGGATTTGTTAGTATCATTAGAACGCCAATGGTTTAGATATTAAACAATTGTATATTACCCTCTGGGTAAAATGGATTTGCTTTGATTGTTGTATGGTTTGGACATATTTTGTTCTTTGTTTTTATCATTGCATTATTTTATTGTTCTGTGTGGTTTATCTGTGAACTAAGATAGCATGTGCTGCTTTGTTAACCGTTCATTTAAGTTGCATGGAAGACAATAGGATGATATTTCCACTAACAGCAATAGAACTGCTACAAAATTGAAGTATTTTTGCAAACCATCTGCAGTGGCCTAGTTAACAGCGTTTTAAATTGAAAGAACTCCAATCAATGACTGCTCATAAAAACTTTTTAAAACTGTAATTAGATACAGGATTCAGAGCCTTTATATTTGATCAAAAATTTCAAACCTTCAATATTTGATAATATTGCATGCTAGAAAAGCAACAGTTAAGCTATTTTTGTTCAGTTCCATCCGCAGTAATCAATTTAAAGGTTTTAATTTAATAGTGTTTAATTTGAACACAAAACAGCTGTCATTTTCTTATTCTACATACATGCCTGTGTCTTAGACTATTATTTGAATAAATGTATTACACATTAGGATTACATATTAGCCTCCAGCAGTGAACCTCTCCTGCCACGCTTCTGTGGATGCCCAAAAGTACATAGGCCCAACATATCTCTTTGTATAATTTATCATTACCAGGGACTTCTAGGAGAAGGGGAACTAGAGCCTGGGGGCGAAGTCAAGAGAGGAATCACTCTGGAGTCATTACATTCCACAAACTGTTCAAGTCCAGCCCCTCTTGAATTCTGTTAACCCTTATCTAGAGCCAACTTGGTGCTGACTGTTAGTCGATTAGCTCTTGTGTGTAAGCATGTGCAGTAAATCAGCTTAACTGGAACATAGCACATGATCCAGATTCTTCACACCTGATGACACCAACATGTACAACATAGCCAAAGAACTTTTAAAAAACAATATCTCACAGAGAGGAGTGAATATTCTATCAACTTTCCACTACACTGCCTCAAAAAAATAAAATTAAAAAAATAAAGTATGGTTTCATTCAGTGTTACAGTGCTCTTTATAGCTATGGACCCAGAACTAGTTAAAAAAATCCATGGTACTGCATGACAACCCTAATCTAGCCAAATACACTAAGATTGAAATACCAAGAATCATGGATTTCATCAATCTCTGCCTCACTACCTACTTTCAGTTTGAAATATACCAACAAATCAGATGAATATGCATAGGGTCACTACTCTCAGGAGTGATAGCATATAGACTGTATTGCAGCATCTAGAACCTATATCATCAGCACATATACAATAAAAATTATGGAGATGACATCTTTGACATAATTTTAAAAAAGGAACAACTAGAGAAGACACATGAAACAATCAACGATATTGTTAAAGAAATAAAATTCACAAGAGAAGAAGAAAACAGCAACATATTGCCTTCTTGGATATCCTACCAGCAAAGGAAACAATGCCAAATTAGAAATGTATTCAAAAACAACTCACACCTACAAATTCCTCCATACCAAAAGCAGTCTCACGTCCCACAAGAGAAGCTAAGTAAGAACATTATTCAGACAAATACAAACTCACTACAGTAACTCAGAACATCAGAAAAGGAAACAAACCACCTAACCATTCCAACAAAATGGATACCTATATAACTTTATCAAAAAATGCCTGGCCACTCAGTCCACTGCAGCACAACCAAAACAACGTTTGGAAAGGATAATATTACCATGCATCAAAAGCTTCTTGTAAATAATAGATGATTACAGCCACACAATATCACCATAGCACCCAACTACTGTACACTGCCCAAAGCCCCATTCTGAGGGAGATGGGCTGGTTGGCCCCCATGAGAGTCCTTCCCTTACCTGTATTAACAACTGCTAACTCCCCATCTTGAAACATCCATATTTTTGAAATTTTATGTTATTTTATATATATTTTTAAAAAATAATCCTAAATTATTCTCTTTCTAATGCTTAATTTTATTGATTAAATTGTACACCTTCCAGAGCCCCTCTCTGAGGAAGATGGGTGATTAAGAAATATGAAATATAAAGTAAAAAGGAAGCAGACCACATATCCTTTCCAGCAGCCAGATAAGCAGAGATTGACACCAGACAAATCTCGATCTATCTGAAAACACTATTCTAATCAGGAAACTATTAAGGAAAAATATCACACCCCAACAAAATTGGCAGGGTAAACAAACCAGAACACAACCCATTCTCACCCACATGATGGTATTACCTACCCGTAGTTGGGTAATGAAATGTCTGCAAACAAGCAAACAAGCTCAGGGAATAGCAAGAACTCCACGGGACAGAAAGGTGCTACCAAATAATATCATCATGTGAGTGGAAGGGAACTTTTTAAAATGTGTGCCTAATTTTTATTTATTTCTTTTAAAAAAAGTCTTAGTGTTCCACATGACAGGGATGAAATATGGAAAGATTTGAGCAATTTCATGGAATCTCAATCTTTCAGTGACTATCGAATTTGTGACTAGAATGGAATATTGCATACAGAAGAACATTCCAGTTCCCCTCAACTTCAGGCACTGTTTATATTGTTGATTCCTGAATTTGTTAGTACCTTAAGGAATTGATATTTTTGGTTCATTACTTCTAAAACTTCAAAAACAAATTTATATTTTCTCCCTCCTTGAGTGGATCATACTCCACTGATTTATGAAAGCACTAGCTATTTATTATGGAAGATAGCTTTCTTCCAGAGGGACTATAATGTAATAATTCATTAAGTTTCTCTGTGCCAAACCTAAACTTTGTGGAGGAAAAAGTTCACTTTCCTCAAAAGGTGACTTCTAGGTATGTTGTAAGAAGCAGCTTGGTGTAGTGTTTAGGACATGAGGCCAGAAACTGGAGACCATGAGTTTAGCTTGCCTTAGGCACAAAGCAAGGTGGGTGTCCTTGGGCCAGTCACACTCTCTCAGCCCCTAGGCAGTAGACAATGGCAAACCACTTCTGAAAAGCCTTGACATAAACTGCAAGGGCTAGTCCAGGCAGTTGCCAGGAGTCAACAGGTGACTCAAAGGGACCCCAAAAAAAGTGTTGGGACTACAGTTGAAGGAGTATGTCCTACTTTTCAATGAACTTATTGCTGATATGCAGTTCTGCTTCATCTAGTAAAGAAAATTATTTTTTAACAAAACTGGAATTTTTTAGAAAAAAGGAACAATAACTTGGCCTACTGAATATTTCCTTGTATGACTTCTTAGGTAAGTTCCGAGACTTGTCAATGACAAGCTGGACACGATAGTTCCTCTTCCTTCTAATGTTGTTTCATCTCCCGACTAGGTCCTTTATATTTGATTTCTCTTAGGCTCCTTGCATTCAGAACATTATTCAATATACTAATTAAAATATTTGAGCTTGGTCATGGTGTTAATTACTCTAGGGACTTTGGACTAAAGCTATATAATGTCTTCTATATCAGGTGTAAATGGTGTAGCAGATGTTCCTGTAATGTTTAATAAGCACATATATTAAGTTATATTTATGACTCAATCAGTTTTATTTTTGTTTTTTAAAATACCTTGCTTTGTCCTATTTGCATAATATTAAGGAATGTAATTTAAGTTTAGATACAGATAGTCCTCAACCGCAACTGAGCCCAAAATTTCTGTTGTTAAGTGAGACATTTGTTAAGTGAGTTTTGCCCCATTTTGTGACCTTTCTTGACAGTTGTTAAGTGAATCACTGCAGTTGATAAGTTAGTAACCTGGTTGTTAAGTGAATCTGGCTTGTCCATTGACTTTGCCTTTTCAGAAGGTCACAAAAGGTGATCTCATGACCTTGGCACACAGCAATAGTCATAAATATGAACCAGTTCCCAAGTATCCAGATTTTGATCACATGATCATGGGGATGCTGCAAAGGTCACAACTTTGAAAAACAGCTATAAGTCACATTTTTCAGTGCTGTTGTAACTTTGAACAGTCACTAAACAAACTGCCATATGTTTAGGACTACCTATGTTGGGACCCATGAACATATACTGTATATAATATATGTAATTTCAGTTCTGAAAAGCAACTATTGAATGTGGGAAAACGTACAACAGAGCATTCATACATTTAGAGAAAGAAAAGCTCATCTTAGAATAGCATTAAATGGAAGCATGAACTCCAAGGCATTTCATTGACTGATGTTGAAAAAGAAGCTGACTAATCTTAGCTGAGGTTACTAAAGAAGTTCTTGGTGACTCTCAATTTCCACTTTACTGAATGCTATAGAAGACACCCAGAAACTAAATACATAGCTAAAAAACATCCATGTACATATGTTCCTGCTAATTATAGGCATGTTGCCAAGAAATCCTGATCAGAAATATTGCATGTGCAAAGAAGAGGGCATATCTTTATTGGCAGAACAAGGAGATTCCAAATTGATGGCACGTGGGGGGAAATGGGGACAATGTAGACATATCCTTCTGCAGAACAATGTAGAAGACTAATCATTATGAGGAACAATTGCATAACTTCCATTCTCACACATGGCAGTTTTTGAATTAGAATCACTCCCAGCTATGCCCGCGTGAAATTATGTGGAACTGTCGATTGTAGTTGTTTTAGACATATTTTTACTTGAACATCTTTCTAAAGCCAGTGAGGAAAATGAGAACGCTACACCTCTTCGAGGTATTTGAGTCTGTTTTTCTCTGCAGCCTAAGGTTGAACCTGACTTGAAAATTTATCGTATGTGGCTTGAAATATTAGATCAAACTTTGCAATATATTATCTTGGTATAATAATTTTATTTACCTACATTTTTAAAGGATGAGGGATGTGATATGGACATCCATCTTAAATTTTTTTTTTTTAAATTATCTACATGTTTTAACTGTAGTTATTTGAGCCTTTACAAATATAAGCTAATATTTTGGCATTTTCTTGGAGCAATATGAATAACTAGAATATGGAGTGATTTATCTTCTCCAGTCTATTGAAATAAACACTTGGCGGAGTTTAGTGACAGTTTTATATGTCAGTGGTAGGAAATTTGGTAGATCCAAGGGCATATGATTAATTAAACAGGAAGTGTTAGACGCTGCTCTAAGCACCATCAGACTCTAGTCTCAGCCGTGGGATGGTCTCCTTACCAATTGTTAATCTGGTAGGAAACTTGAGTTATCCAGTGGAAAATCTCACAAAAGCTGCTTTGCAAGCATTTTGATTTGCAAAGAGATGGCAGCTGAAGGAGATTGGTGAACAGTAGGTTTAATTGGTTCACTACACCTTTCCCATCTGGCTCTTTATTTCTTTAAATGCCAGAAAGAAAAGCTTCACGTGGCATCTGTAGCCTTCCTTTTCTTTTAGCTCTGGTTAGGAGCTAATGGCAAGTATTAATTTGTTGCCTCCTACCATGTTATACCTGCCTTATCTCTACACTTGCTAGCTTCAGGTAAGGCCAGGGATTGTGGTGAGAATAGTTAAAGGATCAATGCTAGAAGCAGAGAGAGATGCAAACAGTGGAAAAGAGATATAATCTCCTTCCTTGGTTCTTGCTTCTTCAGCTACAGCAGGAGCAAACACCACCCTGCCCTCATCTTAGCCTCATTTAGAAGGCACAGAAAAAGGACTGATGGGATTGGGCAGAAATTTCTGAGTTGGGTTCTGAGTTCAGCTCCTGGGGGCAAGACAAGAAGTAGTGAGTGGAAGATCATTAAAGAATGATCCAACCTAGAACTAGGGAGAAATTTCCTGACAGTGAGAACAATTAATCATTGCAACGGCTTGCCTCCGGAAGTTGTGTGTGCTGTATCATTGGAGGTTTTCAAAAAGAAATTATGGATATTTTTCCAGAATAGTATGGGGTCTCCTACTTGAGGCAGGGGGTTGGACTAGAAGACCTTCAAAGTCCCTTCCAACCCTATTATTCTATGATCTATGTTCTGTTTCTTTCCCTCTTGAGCACAAGAGAAAGGCATAACCACCAGGGGTATGTGGAAGACCCTAAAACAGCTACCGTGGGAGGTCATACCAGTCACAAAATGGTCACAAAAGTAACTACAAATAACTTTTAAAAATGATAGCCAAATTTGAACCAAATATCTCCAAACTACTCTTACTTAGAAGACCCCAAAAATCATATGTCTAAAGTTTGGGAAACTAACTATGATATAATAATTATTTCAGGAGTAGTAAAATATTAAGAACAGGAGTAATGCAACATTCAATTACTGTTTGATTGGATTTATAAAGCTACTTCTGGAAATGCTTTAACATCAACATATTGATGCTGAATGTGACAGGGTTATCTGTTTGCTATTCTGGTTTATCTTTCTGTAACTAACAAAATAGTAATTGGTAAAAATTGTTGTGGAATTTTTTTCCGTTGCTGCTACCTGATTTCCAGTTTGGGATGCTTGCTTATTCACTGACCTGTTGCAGGAACAATACATTTTTCACTCCTGTTGGACTAGGAATATAGAGGATTGATCTTAAGAACCATGTAGTATTTCATGGAAATAAAACATAAAGTTAAAAACATTGAATGTAATATTTTGTTGCACAATCTAAACTCAGAATACATTCCTACATAAAGCATTGTTTTGTGTGACCTCAATTTTCTGCTATCTGTTTTTCTTTCAGCTTCAGTTTCTATTGTGCAGATAAACCCAAGTGTTCATGCTATCTAAGAGGATAATTTGGTTGTATGTTTCTGTTCTTTGCTTGATTTTCTCTCTCTGTTCCACTCGGTTATATAGTTTGCACTTTTATTTCAATTCAACTCTTGCTTCTTTTGATTTGATTGAAGTCATACAAAATAATTCTTAAATTTGACGGATTCCAATTCAACTGGGCAAATCTACTATACCTTTTGTTAGAGTTGTTTTGTTACTATTCTTGTCTTTTATATCTTGGCGAGGGATGAAGACTTGAAAACTGTAGTTTTGGGAACTGTAGTTTTCCTTATGTTGTATTACCTTTAAAACAGGAAGTCTATAAAGTGTGCTGTCATTTAAAACCTAGTATGGGTTGGAAAATTTATGAATGCAAGGTTTGCATACAATTGGCAGATAATATACCTTTTTTCAAATTTATGCTTAGCATATTTTCTGTGAAAAGCACTGTGGCTGAGAGGTTGAATTATAAATCTCACAAAATTCCTACTCTACAAACATTTTTATGGGTATTTTTTTAGTGCTGTTCAAAAAATGGTCAAAAGTATTTTATCTCATTTTCATTGAGCAAGATGTTCTTTGTTGTTAGTAAAATCCTTATTAAATAATGTCAATTTTCACAGATTTCTTTCTAGTATATAATTTGCAATGGCTTGTGTAATTTGACATTACTGAGTAAAGAAATTCACGGTAAACATTATTTAAGAAAGTTTCATCCCCCTACCCCAAACTGTGAAATTAGTGATTACTGACAAAATTACAGCCAAGATAAGAACTCTGAGAAGCAAGAGACTTATTATCAGCTCAGGAAAAACCTGACAATGCAGTAAAACTTTTATTTCAACTTCATATTTAAGCTGAATCCCTCTAATAAGCATTATTTGTGGAATTGCTTAGGACAAAGATAAATAGAGGTTAAAACAATTCATTTTCTTCTGTACTTAAACATTTAGGTTGGGTTAAAAGTCCTGACATACTTTGACATGAAGAGTATCTTCTGAGTATTACTGTATTTTGAAAACATACATGTTATTGTTGTGACAAATATGTGTTATTAGTATATACTGTTTTTTTATTCCTTTTGCCATATCTCATTTTTACTTTCTTTTTCTTGAGTTGCTGTTAATATGGGGGATCATTCGCAATATTGAACTACTTAAATGTTACACTATGGTCTAATTTTGTGTCATATCTCCTTTTCCTATCCTTTGTAGAAAAGAAGATAAATATACCATGATTTAGTATGATACTAGAAATATCAATTCCCATTTAATTTTTTAAAATAATTCGCAGGTTGAGATTAACTGATTATTAATAATTTTGATAAAATTAACATTTTATGAGCACTTGATTGAATACATGGCTCTTTATTTCATTCATTCAGAAACAGGGCCTAGGGAATTATTGTTGTGTTCTCTTTACACTCCAGTTCTTCAAATTTCCTCAGCTTCCTCAGCTTTGGCCTACAATAAATAAATATATATATTGCATTGGGTTGTTCAGGTTTTACAAGTATTCCAATAAAAGTAGAGGTAGAGTGACATCTGCTATTGTACAGGTTGTCCTCAACTTTCAGCAGTTCATTTAGTGACCGTCCAGAGTTACAGTGGTGCAGAAAAAAGTGACTTATGACCATTTTTCATACTTACAACCATTGCAGCATTCCCATGGTCAGGTGATCAAAATTCAGACAGTTGGCAACTGACTCATATTTATGACAATTGCAGGGTCCCAAGGTCATGTGATCTTGTTTTGCGACCTTCTGACAAGCAAAGTCAATGGGGCAGCCAGATTCACTTACTAATTTAACAACTGCAGTGATTCACATAACAACTGTGGCAAGAAAGGTTGTAAAATGGGACAAAATTTGCTTAACAAATGTCTCGCTTAGCAATAGGAATTTTGGGCCCAGTTGTGGTCTTAAGTCAAGGACTACCTACATATACAGTACACATACGTTCTAATGAGAACAAAAGCTCAAAAATCTTTCTGTGCTTTAACTTGTTTCTTTAAAATATTTAAAATAATCTTGATCATAATAAATTTTCTTTATATCTGGTAGCGACAGAAGAATATTACTTACAAAATGCTGTGTGTAAGTCATATGCTTCTGCTTCACTAATTTGTTATCAATTGATGATTTAGCACCAGCTCATATTTCTATTTTTAATTTTTAGATCCTCCAAGAGAAAACGGTCAGCCATCGCATTTACTGACTTCAGTGCTGATCCTGATTTTAGTGTTCATAATTTTAATTGTTTTAGCTGGCTATTTCTTTAGGTATGTATGAATCAGACTCTTGATGTGGAACTAGCTGTTTCTTGTTACCATGTGATCTCATAAGGAAATGAAAGTTGCATAGCCGCAGCTGTGCTGTCTGTAGTTTCCCACATTAATCAGGGTAGTGGATGAAGGATGTTACATACCATTTCTGTGCATCAACTATAATATAACATTTATAACTGGGGGGGAAATGATTAGAAGAACCTTCTCCAGAATTACTGGGTTTGTGAGCCATAATATAGAATATATTTGGTAACTTATTTAGTCTCACAAGACCTATACTGTGGTCTTCTAAATCCTTCTTATATTTATTAAGGTTCCGAAGACACAGAAAAGCGGTTGTAAATTCCACTGATAAAAAAATGCCAAATGGAATCTTAGAAGAGCAAGGTAATTATTTCTTTATTTAATCGTATATAAAGATGTACTTCTTTTTATAATGTAATGTTGAAAGGGGAAGCAAATAGATTTCACAGGGTTGGTTATTCAGTTAGTGTATTTGAGAACTGTTACTCTTTAGAGATTTGTTCACATATTGTGTTCACATATTTTTGTTCACATATTAATGTTTGCATTTATATTACAATTTGGTTCAGAAAGATCTTTTTTAAAACATTGCCTTCTATTAAGTTATAATTTCAGGATTTCCATTTAAATATGTGTTAGATGTAGAACTAATTTTATATGTAAATTTTCATGGAATCAATTTTGAACTGCATGCATAATTATTTTAAATAAGGAACTAAATGACAAACATGACAAACAGACCTGTAAAAAAATATGAATTAACATGTAAAGGAGGAAGGTCAAAAGAAATTTGAGTTAGTTTCTGTACGTGCTGAACACCCACAGAACTTCATCATGTAACATACATTACGTGCATTAACAGCTTCAGTACTTTAAGACATTCCTTTTGTAAATCCAGAATAAGAAAACTTTCCAACTCATTCTTCTGATTTATTATTTGTATGTGCTCTTTAGTTATTGAGACATTAGCTGGTTTCAGATGTAAATTCATTATAGAATCCTTTTCTACATCAGAATCCATTTTTCAGAAAAAAATAGATTTGAAAAGACTATAAAGCTAGTAATTCTTGTGAAGTTTCCCATTTATGTTAGCTGTACAGATGTGGTCTTAATTTTAAGTCTTTATTTTAAATGTGCAATGAAAATAAAATATGCGTTGCTTTTTGGCTGAGCATATAGTACAGCCAGCTGGATTATTGCAATGCACTCTATGTAAGACTACCCATGAAAAGTATCCGGAAGCTTTAACTGCTACAGAATGAAGCCGTGTGAGCCATATTGGGTGCCCAATGAAGGGCACACCCTTGCTCCATGAACTGCACTGGGTGCTAGTTTGCTTCCAGGTACAGTTCAAGGTGTTGATCATCTATAGGCACCAGGCTAACTATAGAACTTACTTCAGCCCATCAAATCAGCCCATCCCACTCAATCAAATACGGAGGGTACTGCAGACCCATCAGTCAAAGAATTTCGGCTAGTTGGATCTGGGAAGAGAGCCTTCCCAGATTACCACTGCATTATGGAACATCTGCCCCCAGAGGTGAGGCCATGCCGTACTCTGATGGCCTTGCTGGGGATGGGGGGACAAAAGACTATGCACCCATGTGGCTGGCTGGCCGCATGAGAGCCCCCCTGTCTGTATTAACTAATGCTGTGGCAATCTTCAAAAAAATTTTTATCTGTTTGAAATTTTATAATGTCATAATTTTATAATTAAAAATAATCTTAAATTAATTTTAACATTTTAATGTTAATTTTATATATTGCCTATATGTTGATTAGACTGGACACAATCCAGAGCCCCTCTCTGAGTGAGGTGGGTGGTTTACAAATATGAAATATAAATACATAAACACATACTGTGTGCTTTCATCTCCTTTTCACAGAACAGCAGAGGGTGATGCTTCTCAGACAGTCTCCTTCTGGTCCAAAGAAGTATTTTCCTATTCCAGTAGAGCTCTTGGAAGAAGAAATCCGGATAAGAGCAGCTGATGATGGGAAGTTGTTTCGGGAAGAGTTTAATGTAAGTTGCCCTTATTTTGTTACTTCATTTTGGCTTTCTTAAATGAAAGATTGCAAATAAAATGAACAATTTTTTAGTGAACAATAAAAGTTGCTTTTGTATTTATCAGTTTCTTGCTTTGGGGTTGTTTATATATTATATGCTCCTATGCTACATAAACTCTTATTATATCTATTATTAACAATGAGATTTCCAATCCTATATCTTGCTGCTATTCAGCTAAGTCAGGGGTGTCAAACCCACGTCGTCATGGTGGCGTCATGTGACATATCAGGACTTTTTTCCCCTTCGCTAAACCAGGCATGGGCATGGCCAGCGCGTGACGTATCCAGCTCACAGGCCTCAAGTTTGACATGCCTGAACTAAGTGGAAAATTCATTAATATTTTTCCAGATGTTTTATATTATCAGTATCATCTGTATTATTATTATCTGTAATAATAAACAATTCTTGACTCCCAGCAATTCTTACATCTTACAGAATCCTTACGTTTTAGCCTTGGGAATTAGGGTTATGTGAACTTCATAACGATTCCAAAACATTTAAAATCAGGTGACAAAGGAAAGATTCATATACTAAAACAATAATGAAATATGACTGCTTCTTCCTTAATGTGTTCTTTGGACCCAAACATTCTGGTTTTAAAACCATGGTTTAAATCTTAAACTTAATATTTGTGGTTTATTTCAATAAAACAGGGATGTTAGCTCTTATGTGGTTAGTCTATCCTATATGTTGCTTACAGATTCTTCTTCTTTCCAGAATTATAAACCCTGCCTTTTAAAAACCATCCAGTTTTTAATGTTATCAAATGTTCTGTGGCAGAACATTTGATAACTACCTGTCACCAGCCCAAGCCAGAGAGGCCAACAGCAAGCAATTGTAGGACTTGGGATCAAAAACATCTAGAAGGCAATAGTACTTTTGCCTCCTTCTAGGATTTTTTTTTAAAGAAAAAAAATGGGTAGTAAGTACTTTTTAAAGACCCCTAATGGAGAAGAAAGATAATCATAACAGCTATCCCATTTCAAACTCCCTCTCATGGAGGCTGGAAATAGTGAGGTTAACACCAAGTTAAAAAGGATTGATTTAAAACTTTCTAAATATAGTATTTCACTTCAGAGGTCAGAATATATATTTTTGCTTCCTGCTGCATTGTGGTTGCATGGGTTGTTGGGCTGGCGAATAGCTGATAATCTCTCTCGCTTCTGAAGGCCAGTTGCATTAAAATGAACTTACCTTCAGTTCTGGTTGGGTTTCAGCAGTTCTCTGATGTAGCTATGATGATCACATGTTTACATTCATTTTAAGTTTATCTAAGTGAAAAGGTTGCCAATTAAACTGCCAGGCCTGGAATCAGTTAGCTTTGTAATTGGCAGGACTGTATGTCAGCCATTACAATTACATGTTTAAAACTTGTTTTTTCAAGTCTGAATTAATCTGGGTATATTGAGTTGTGTGGTTAAATATGTTAGGAAAAGACAACAGTATATGCTTGTTGTGTATTTGTTTCTCAAGCAGCTTTCTGAGAAATACTGAAATAGAAACCAGTCTTTTAAAAAAACCTCCCTTGCCTCACATAACAAAGGGAAGTTCAGTTTTCCAGTGTTACACAATTTGTCTGATTATGCAAAGAAAACACAAGTACTCAAAGGACAAAGTAATTTTTGTACAGCTCACTTCTTACTTTTATGTTTGCCATATATATTGAAGTGAAATTAAGGAAAACCAGAGTATAAAAATAAGTTATTGTGTATTTAGTTTATAGTTACCCATGGTCGGTTTTCAGTTATTCAGTTCCTGGGGTGTGTGTGTGAGGG
>JANHFL010008626.1:0-14507 GCA_032468155.1 Oxyrhabdium leporinum
TTGCAAGTATGTATTGTAAGGAGAGATTCAACCTGGAAGTAAGGATAAATTTTCTGACCGTGAGGACAGTCAAACAATGGAACAGAAGTTGCCTTTGGAAGTTGTGGGAGCTTCATCACTGGAGGATTTCAAGAAGACTGCCATTTGTCAGAAATGGTGTAGGGTCTCCTGCGGGGGGTGGTGGACTAGATGACCTACAAGGTCCCTTCCAACTCTGTTAATCTGAATCTAATTTAGGGAATTCATCTAAGATTTGGGGAACTGCATATGGCTGAGACCTCAAGTTGTACAAATAGTTACAGTACCATCCTAGATCTCATAGTATATTACTTTTTTATTTTAGCAAACCTGGCTACTCATTATGAATATTAATGAAGGGGACATTGTGGGACCAAATAATTGACAATAACTCTCTTCACAGACTGGCAATGGCTCTGCAAATAGTTGCTTTTCATGATTCCATCTAGAGATTCTGGAACAAAGGTTTTCTGTACTAATCATGAGCTCCATTGCTCCCACTTTTAAAGACTATAATTAAAAGTATAAAAATTCATTTTAATTGAAATAAACAGAACATTCCTGTTCAGGATAAAGAATGCTATGCACAATGGAGAGAAACGGTTTAGAAACAGTATGCCAATAAATTAATGGCATGAAATGTTGTTGTTTTTAAAATGTAATATAGCTGAGCTAGTTTACATTAATAATAGTATTTTTTTCTTTATTTCTATATTTATTTGTTGCACAATTTGTATGCCATCACAATCTCACAATTTTGAGTGGTCTATAACAATTTTCAAAAGCAAATTTCAAATATAAACAAGCATTTCTGCCCTGGCAAATCAGCCTTGTTTTACCATACACTTCTTCAAACGTTGC
Organism: Oxyrhabdium leporinum; assembly: GCA_032468155.1. Classification (NCBI taxonomy): domain Eukaryota; kingdom Metazoa; phylum Chordata; class Lepidosauria; order Squamata; family Cyclocoridae; genus Oxyrhabdium; species Oxyrhabdium leporinum. Next base: position 880 of record JANHFL010008626.1, read on the forward strand.
CCTTTATATCCTGAGTTCAGTGGTACCTTGGTACTCATTTTTAATTGGTTCCAATACCAAAAATGATGAGCACTAAACATTTTTCCCCGATAAAGAATAATGTAGTGAGTCACAAGGTAGCTGACATTGTCAAGTTCTAGCTTGTGTGTTGAATACCTGCCAAATGATGAGTACCAGGATAGAAGTTCCATGTAAAAATGTATTGAGTACCAAATTTGATGAGTTTCAAAGCAGCTGAGTATCAAGGTATCACTGTATATGTCAGTACGCTGCATGTTCCTGGAGCTGATGGGATGCAGGCAACAGTATGTTTACTTGCAAGGCTCTCTACATAAGAGATCCTCACTTGTGCAAACATGAGAATCCTTGAGTTAAACTGGGCATTGACTGTGTGATATATTAATCAAGATGTACAAAACTGGACCTATATTGTCATTCCTGTCATTAGAGAGTGCATGCAGGCTCTAGAAAGAGTGCAGAGAAGAGCAACAATGATGATTAGGGGGCTGGAGGCTGAAACATATGAAAAAGGGTTGCAGGAATTGGTTATGACTAGTTTAATGAAAAGCAGGACTAGAGGTGACATGGTAGCAGTGTTCCACAAGGGGCTGCCACAAAGAACAGAGGGTGAATCTATTCTCCAAAGCACCTGAAGGCAGAACAAGAAGCAATGGATGGAAATTAATCAAGGAGAGAACCACACCTAGAACTAAGAGCCTCAGTGGCTCAGTGGCTAGAGTGCAGTACTGCAAGCTACTTCTGCTAACTGCCAGCTGCCTGCAATTTGGCAGTTCGAATCTCACCAGGCTCAAGGTTAACTCAGCCATCCATCCTTCCAGGGTGGGTAAAATGAGGACCCATATTTTTGGGGGTAATATGCTGACTCTGTAAACAGCTTAGAGAGGGCTGTAAAGCACTGTGAAGTGGTATATAAGTCTAAGTGCTACTGCTATTGCTAAGGAGAAATTTCCTGGGAGTTAGAACAATTAATCAATGGAACGACATCTTCAGAAGTTATGGGTGCTCCAACACTGGAATTTTTAAAGAAGACATTGGACAACGATTTGTCTGAAGTGGTATAAGATCCTGCTTGAGCAGGAGATTGGACTAGCAGACCTCCAAGGTCCCTTCCAACGCTGTTATTCTGTTTAGTATGGGTATCACTGAAGCTATTAACCAAGTCTGTTTTATTAAAAAGCAATCAATTGTGGAAAATGACTAAAATGTCACCTGGTATTGCAATATCCCTGCTTCTTAGGGGATCAAAATTATTCTTCTGTAAGTTAGCTTTCCAAATGTTTAAGTATTCAAGGATTTAATAGAATCAAGACTGCACATTTCCTTTATTAGCTCAAAATTTTAATAGATATTTTTACAGTAATTGTCCTAATTAAATATGGACTTGCAGCTGGAACAGTCTTTGGGGTGCAACACACAGTGAAGGACTGCCAATGTGAAGCTTAGTGGGTAGAAATGAATTAGGTATAGGGGTATATTCATTCTCCAAATGCTAAGAACGCAAAGTAAATGTTGAGCTGGAATCAACTTAACCTCACAGAAGGCAGTTTTCTAGAGATATAGATATATTATTGGACAGCAGCTCAAAACTTAATGTATCCATTCCTAATTCCTTCTTTCTCACTATGCAGAGTATCAATTATTGACATGGGATAAATGTGTCCAAAACCAAAACAACATGTTAAATTGGTTACAACTCTGTGCAGATCTATGCATATACTCTTCTGCAGCATGTAGGTGTGCAATTAGGACTGATCCAATACTTCTTATAGTGTTCATTTGTTTTTAATCTATCTTGTTGTTGAATTGGAAGATGGTCCTTATCCCAGAGTCTGGGAAGAAGCATCACATAATATTTTAAAGATATCATACTTCTACCTAATAAAATTACCTTGATAGTGGAATTTCTGCTAAAGTTTTCTATTCTATTCAGCTAGACATTGTAACTTTTACGTTGCTGTTTCTTATAAAATTGTGCAATCTCATTTCCAATCTTCAATCTTTCAAAGCAGTTGACCTGCCAATCATCTTTAGTCCCACTGACTTTGGAACAGGGAGAAGATAAATGAGCCAATCAGTGCTCATGGTTCAGATGAACAATAGGAACCTATAAAAACTGTAATTTAATTTAAACCCTGTCTAAACTGCTGCCCGTCCTACAGTAACAAAAATCCTCTTAACCTCCCCTGCATATAAAAATTGCAAGTGCTAAGTCATCCACATTTTCAGTACATATGCTTTTTTGTACTGGATTTCTATTTAAAGTACAGTAATTAATTCTTAATTTAATGTGCATCTATGCATATCCATTGGCATATGCAATTTTACGCAAATGTGTCCCTGTTTTTGTCCTCTTTTGCTGATGCATTTCCACATCTCTTTTTTTAGCAAAGCATCCTGGTTTCTAACAAGTAAATAATGATAAGCATTGATAGGAGGTGAAGAGCAGTCAATCAGCAAGCCATGACTACACTGTGTGGAATGGGAAGTGTCAGTACTTGTAGGAGGAAGTCCTCAGGAGGCATTTGACGCAGGAGGAGGTTTCCATTAAGAGATGTAGGCTGCTACAGAGTGGACAGAAGTGCCCAATATGCATCAATGATGGCACTGATATATGTCAGTTAGAACATTATTACTCTCCTCCTCCACCCCTCTTAGCTGTTTCCAGCAGATGCCTGGTGATAACAGTTCTCTCTTCCTCTCCTCAGTGTCTGGTCAGTGATAGCAGCTACTGATTTCTTTCTTCTGATAACCCCACAGCTGCTTCTAGATATCATAGGAAAGATAGATATGTATAATATCATCCATGCTCTGTAGCTCAATCTAGTCATTCATGGCCCTAGTAAATCTTTCAACTTTAATAAGATCTGCTTCTGGCAGAAAGAAATGAAGCTGCCTAATCAGAAAGCATTAATCACTCCTCAGAATACAAATAACAAGTGACCATAAAGTGATGAATAATTTTAGCAACGAAGATATAATTTGTGGGAAACTTTCCAGAATTAGAGTTTTGAACATTTTGAAGTATTAAGAACCTTCTTCCCCAACATCAGTTCAGAAACCAATAAAGTTGCTCCCTAAATATAGCGTTTTTAACCTTTGGAGTGGCTGTGACAATCCAAGGTTTCAATAATAGATTTTTTATCCTAATCCTACTACTACCATGCCTCAAGAAGCTATTTCGGTGCCAGCCTGCCATAAACTCTGGGGCCTGATGGGAGGCAGGAATACTGCAGTGGGATGAAAATTTACTGTTCCACTCTGAGCACCATCTCAAGGATAACAGCTTGGGAACTGAGCATAGCTGCATTCCTCAGGAGACCATTCTAAAAATATTCCTTTTGAATTTGATTGGACTTTAGGGGACCAACAATGGGAGGCATCTTGGGGGGGGGGGAAGTTACACTGGGATTTTGAGTTTCAGTTCTGGCTTTGCATTACTGTATAACACTTGACTCCTAGTAAATCATACCGTTTTCAACCAAATAGTGTTAAGGATCATTTTTACTTAGAACCTCATGCTGAGGCAGAACTGACAACAAGCCACTAACTAGATACTATTGCAAATGGACATACCATTGCTCGCATCTCATGAAATAAATTAATGACTAATGACACCTATATCACCAGTTTAAAGTATGTACCAGTCTAAAAGGATTGGAAAATTTGTCGGGAAATTCACATTAGAGTTAAAACTTGTATATGATATGGAATTTCTTTCTTATTATTGCTCAATGAGATAGCTGTTTCAGGAATTCTTCCTCTTCCTAAAAAAATGTCTGTGTGACTAGTTAAACACTGTTGGTGCCCCTTACTCTTTCATTTTAGTCACTGCCTCTTCTCTATTTCTATAGTTCTAAGGATGCTAGGAATGGCAGTGCTACTTAACTGGTACTTAAGCTTCATCCTGATTCAAGACCATAAATCTGGGGCTTGTTGCCATTGATTGCAGCAGAAAAAGAAAATGGGGCAGTTAAATAATAAATCATATATAATGATATATTTTCAATCTTGCTGAAAATACTGATGCATTTACTACATACACTGTAGCACTTAAATTCAATTCATAAAATCAGACTCATTTTAATGTACATTTTGCAATATTATATAATACCTTAATAATTTCTCATACATTTATGAATAATTTAACTATTATTTGCACACTCCTATGAGCCTGCAAAATGGAAAAAAAAACCTTCTACCTTAATTTCTCCAGTTTCTGATTTAATGTGCACTAGGAAAGATCTATTGTTATCCCACCATTGATAATTAAAAGGTATTGGTGAATTCATCAACAATGAAAATTAAATAAAGGCCATGATATTCTGTAAAGCATACCATAGTATGTTATCTGCAATTCCAGCACAATAAGCCCCACACATTTCAAATTTAATGAGTTTTCAAATAATAGATTCAGTCACAAAATGAATCAAGTGTATTTTAGCTTACCATTGGAAATGGCAACAACTTGCTGCCAAGTGTCAGCACAAGCATTAAGAGTACCTTCCACTCTGCCTCTGGCTGACAAATAGACCATCTGTCCAGTCTAATAAAACTTGTCACAGTTTGACTCTTTTCTAATCATCTTGTTTAATAAGTCTCACGTTTTAATAGATAAACAGGACTATCTGTTCATGCCTGTCTCTCTAATCCAAAAGTCAACTTGTGGAGATTAGCAATAGCACTTAGATTTATATACCGCTTCATAATGTTTTACAGCATTTCTAAGCTGTTTACAGAGTCAGCATATTGCCCCAATAAACTGGCTCCTTGCTTTACTGAACCTCAGAAGGCTGATGGGCTGAGCCAACCTTGAGCCAGTCAGAACTGAACTCCTGGCAGTGGGCAGAGTTAGCCTACAATGCTGCATTTTAACCACTGTGCCATCATAGCTCAGATTGTTTTACACCACAGTCAGATGAGATACATCAGGAACCAATCATCAAGTAAGAAGCCATTATTAATAAGCACATACAAAAAGAAGTGTATGGATTGGAGGGTGTGCCATCACAATGAAATGTGCCTTCAGATTCCACATAACCAGAATAAAAACTCTAAACTTCTTCTACGTACTATCTATCAGCTATTCAAGATAGTCCAGATAAGAAAGGCACGAGTATTAATACTACCTTTACTGTAAGATTATAATACAAGAGTTTTGCAAGTCTGGAACCACTTCTCCCCTCCCTCCCTTCTACTATCCAGACAACCAGGGAGAGTCCCCTCTGTGATGCTTTCCCCACCCACATTCCTTCTTTGGGCTGAGATATCTCTTGTCTGGCTGTTGCCTAGGCTGCAACTTCTCCTGTCTCCCAAGGTTATTCTCAAAGGCTCTTACACTATCTCTTATGACTGGTGGCACAGTGGTTAGAGTGCAGTATTGCAGGCAAACTCTGCCCATAGCCTGGAATTTGATCAGGCTCAAAGGTTGACCCATCCTTCCATCCTTCTGAGGTTCGTAAAACAAGGATCCAGATTGTTGGGGGCATTATGCTGACTCTGTAAACTGCTTAGAAGTGCTGTAAAACACTATGAAGCAGTATATAACTCTAAGTGCTATTTCTATTTCTATTTACTGTATTTGATTCATTTATCTTTAAGTAGAAGTCCCTATTTTGCCTCCACAGATTGTACTTTACATCTAGAGGCAATTGTTTTGGGATTATTCGTATTTCTTGTCACCATCTGAATAAATGGGAGCAGAAGGTGCAACAAGGCAACTTTTAGGAATTCTGCTGCCACTTGGTAAACATGAGCAAATAAGCATTAAGATATTAATATATATGTATGCAGAGCTGTCATAAGCCACGTGCCACAAAGCTGACAGTAGCAGGATTTTATGTATTACTTTAATTAAGAATTACTAATGAAATTTAAGGTCATGGAAAAATAAGGGATCCCATTTACAAAATTAATTGACCCCATCCAGTAGGCCAACCGAAGTAATCAAAGTTAGCATGGTAATTCCCCTCTTTGTACTCCTTTATATTCCCTCTTTCCCTGCCTAGCATGCTTTTAATTAATTAGATGGATATTCTTAGGACTATCATTACTTCCAAGTGCTGCTTTTTGTTCCCACAATCTCTCACTCTCTCCATTGGCAAACTCTATGTGGTCTAGCACATTACGTGGCCTTTTAATCTTTAACGTAGAGAACAGATAAAGAAACCATTTATGCCATGTAGCTCTCTTAAAAAATAAAAAATAAAATAAGCATCAGTCTTTACCAATCCTGCAAACTGCTCCGTGGTTTTCTACTTCCTTCTGCTTGCAAATTGTGTTCCATCAACTACTTCCGTAACAGTTCAACGTCAGTCTTCTGGACAAAGATATAGAGAACCAAAAGAAATGCCTTCCAAGAAATTACAGGTTAGATAGATATTATTGCCCCCAAACTCCACATTATTTACTGCTTCAGAATCTGCAGCGGAATGAGACCAAGTTATGTCAGTTTTACTAAGTTGATTTGAAAGAACAAAATTCAACAGGGGGAACTTATTCAAATAAATGCTAAAATGACCTCTATGTGGATGTCTAGGGTTTCCATTTTGGCCTTCAGTTTCAACTGTTCAATTTCCAATTTGAAACATATCCTATTGACAGATTGATGCTGGGGATAAACTTTTCTTTATCACCTCTAACTTTTCATTTCTGGATTGCTTTACTGCTTGTTATACGATATTTTCGTGTTGTTGTAACTCTTTCCCTACTGAAAGGTAGATGTTGCACTTTTTAAGATATTGATTGACTGCCCCTTTGTTACATGCATTGTACATTGATGTATTGATTATGTGCCATCAAGTTGTTGTCGACTCTTAGTGAGCATATAGATTTGCACATGGCAACACACATAAAAAAGGATAACACAAAACACCCCCCAAAACTTGCTGATAGTATAGGTTATTTTTAATTATATTTAATTGTAGCTTGTGATTTATCTATGTTTATACAGGCTTTATATATATATAATCACCTCTCCTGCAGGAGCTGCATTGGTTGCCGATTTGCTTCCGGGTGCAATTCAAGGTGCTGGTTGTTACCTTTAAAGCCCTTCATGGTTTGGGACCAGGTTATCTGAGGGACTGTCTCTTGCCAGTCACATCTACCCGACCCATCAGAGCGGGGAGGCAGGGAATATTGTGGATCCCATCCCCGAGGAAGATACACCTGGTGGGACCCAGAAGAAGGGCCTTCTCTGTGGTGGCTCCCTCTCTCTGGAACTTCATTCCCCCAGAGATTAGAATGTCTCCCACTCTAATACTCTTCCAGAAGGCCCTGAAGACCTGGTTCTGCCAACAGGCCTGGGGAACCCAGAGTGGGATGGAGCCCATTAAATGGCTCTTGTGATCTGTTGTTGTTGGGGTGGGGAGGTGGAGTTGGGGGGTGATTTTGTTATATTGTACTTTATTAATTTATTTGATTCTTTTTGTTAGTTTTTTATTATTTCAAACATGGTTTTATATTCTGTAAGCCACCTCGAGTGGCCATGGGCGAATAGGCGGCAATATAAATTAAATAAATAAATAAATATTGCAGTGGCTGTAATCAAACTAGGTATGAAGCTTTCAGGTGGCTCACATTTCATTTAAAATATTAGGAAAGAATTTTGGACATTTGAGAGGAAGACTTGAATTACAATGAAATGACAATACCATAATGGGTTTTGTTCCTGTAGCACCACATTAAATTGCTACCCTAAATAAGATCATGGCAAAGAAAAAATAGTGTAGGAAAGAAGGAAATGTATGGAATTCAATGGGTAAAAGTTTAACTACACTAAAAGTGCTGACAAATCATGTTTTTATCTTCCCATGGTGGACATGAGTCATTAAAATGTCTAAGGTTGAGTTTTATTATTTTGTTTTCTTTTCCATCACTGCTTGTCCTGTAAAATGTGGTGTTTTATGTGATTATAATATGCTATACTTAAAATAAATAATTGTCTAGCTTTGGCTTTCTGTTTTAACAGAACATACTGTTTCCTGCAATTAAAAAAGAGGCAGAAAAATAAAGTAAAGGCACCATATTTAAAGTGATTAGAGTTTTGTTGTTGTGTTTCTAATGAACTTTGTGGCAATCTCAAAATATTATTGCACCACCTGAATTAACATAAATGTTCCTATTCCCACTGATTTAGTCAGGAGATTGAAAGAGAACAGTAAAAAAAATAGCTGTCATGGACCTTTGCCAAAAATTACTCAATTATTTGATTTAGGAACTAAGGGATGGAATCTAAGCTGAAGCATTTATTATTCAAAATGCTCTATTGGTTAGAAAATGGGTAAGATTTGTAGAAAGGACTGTGCAATAGGACCCTATTTAAAAGATCAAAACTCTGTAAAAGATATATTCTTATATTTGCAACCTCAGATTTTAAACCTATTTGGGTTTGATCTCAACAGTAATAAATCAGAAAAAATAAGATTGGCATCTGGAAGTAAAGTGCAGTATTTGATTTTTTAAAAAAGTATGTTTACGTGTGGTACTTGTATCGATTCCAAAGCAAATTAAAGAGGAATTATCTCTTATTACCTAGGATGGTCTATAGTTGAAATAACAATGAGACATGCCCTATGAATACACAGGCAGTTTAATCAAATCATCAGATATGAGTTAAAAGTATGAGCATGCTATTCTCTGAGTAAACACCAGGTGCTTTTCATTTTATTTTTTCCCAGGGAATTAGTTACATGGGAGAGTTCCAATCTGTTTATGAAGAAATTCTTTTTACCATCTTATTAACATTAATGGTTTAGGAGATGATCGCACATAACAATTGCTATCTCATGACTTCTTCTGAGCCAGAAGATCAGAAAATAAATTTGAGAGGATTAATTATCCTTGTATTCATCTTATGTCTCCTTTTTAAAAAAATAGACCTGCTACTTTAGTGAATGTTAGGAACGTTGGGAAATCATTGTGGGTAATTTCCAGTTGGTTTTCACCTAGCAAACTCTCAGTTAATGCCTATATTCAGATCAGAGCAAGCACGCATAGACCATTCAGTTCAGCTGGCAAGAAACAGAGCGTGATGTTTATTTATTAAACATCAGCAAAGAGAAAAACAATTAACCAGCAAAACGGGATAAAAGGCAGGCAAAGCTGGGAGAGAGAGAAACATGAACAACAGACAAGAATTCACATTAACTATAAGCTCTTTATATTGAAAGGGGCAAAGAATGTACTGGAAACGAGATATTTGCTTATTCCAATATTGAACTTCCTCTACACTAAAGAGCAAGAGGTTACACTGATAGAAAGTAGGACACTAGGAGATCCCTTTTCTATTCTTTTCTGTGCTTTCACCAAGCATGTGCAGCCTGGGAAGGGTTTTTTTTTCTCTTTCCTCCATCAGTTCCACAAGTTGATCCACACCGGGTCTTCTGTGTTTCTGTGGAGCACAGTGACAAATTGTGGAGACAGAGACAAAGCTCTTCTTCAAATCCCTAGTAGGGAAGGACATAGTAGTCGAAGTAAAGAATGATCTGAGCATATGTGGAATCTATACCCTAAAGGAAATGATTTGGTGAATAGGGTGGTCCAAAAATTGAAAGCAGTTTTTCTCATTGGAGCTGTTTTTTCAAACACAGGGTAATGAATGCCTTTGGCAGGTACCATCAATTATCCAAATGCTTAAATGCAATCTAGATTACAATAAGTAAATTAATTGCTGATTAGAAGAGGGAAAAAAACCCAGAACATTCATCTGTGGTTCCTTATAAAATTGGAGGGTAATGTATTCAGTCCACCTAATGCAGAGCTTCTCTACTCTCTGGAGTGGGAATAACATAATATCATGAAATTCAGCTTTGCTCTTATGTGGAGGACTCTAAGGGTGCTTTTTGGAGGCTGCTAACTGTATTCTCATTTGAGTGGCATTTAAGGAACATGTTTCAGGTCAAAAGAGAAAGTGAATGGAACCAGAAAACACCCTCTATCAATCAACAATAATTTTAGAAAGCAAGAGATACATTAACATTTAAATATAATACATTAGGATAAAGATATAATTTAGTGGACTTCTGATTTAATGGACAAAATTTGAAGGTTGGAAAGTGCTGCCCATGGAAATCAGTGACAGCAGCCAAGGAGATTCAGGACAGAAAAGATGTAGGAAAAATTGAGGCAGGTAGACAAGTGGAATATGTCTCACTGCAAAATTCATGACAGTTATGGGATGGGGGAAGATTGCGGTAGCCTGGTTGGTCAAACAGTAGTGTGTGCTGTTTCCTGGAAAGAAAGGGTTGAGACACACTGATATTATGTGATTGATTCATAAACCTTCATTTTAATGGATATTTGCTTTAATTGACAACCCTTCCTCATATTAGTCTGTTAAATCAAGAATTTAGTGCATTCTTTTTCCAGTAGTGACCAGTCAGTTCTGGTCTAGCAAATGAAGATTGGTCACTCTTTGAGCCATTTTGGTCCAGTACTTTTTATTATTATATTAAATTATTATTTTAAAAAACCTATTGCAAATCAACATTATATGAATAAACATCTGAATGAAAGGAATAAATGCAATGAAAAATGCACTTGATTTCACACTATTTCTAAAGTGTAACTTAATATATTTAATCTCAACATTTTAAATATATACCAACTTGATTAGGTTTCCACTTCCTAACCTAACAGATTCAGGAGAGTGTTTCCAAGCAGTATGTAACCAGCAGTATTTGCCTCACTGTCAAATTTTGATGGAAATGCTTGTGATAAAAGAAGAGGAGACTATGAAAGAGGGGGGAAAGGGCCTTTTATGGTAGGGAGCCCTTCCCTATCATTATAGAGAGCTTACGTCTGTAATAAATATAACCTCTGTTATATTTTCATTCTATAATGCTTTAAGATCCATCTCATCACAATTGTCATAAGAAAAGCTGAAAGCCCATCTCAGTGTTTTGTTCCCTCCAGTGCCCAGCCATGTGCTTCTCAGAAGGCCTATGGGGAAGGCCTGAGGCATCAGCCTCTACTGTAGTTTGTATATGGTGTCTCTGATCAGATCCTGGTGTCGGTGGCAGGAGCCAACAATGGCTGTACCCACACTCCATGACCTACTTCTCTCCCACCTCCTCTACTTTTTGCAACATCAAACCATCTCTCACCTTTTCTTTATTCCTTTCTCATTTACCAAATACCTACAGTATGATAATTAAATGGTTTTCAATCTCAGGTTTGTCTGAAAAATATATATTTAACCTGGTTGAATGACATATGCAAATTTTAAAATAAATATGTGGCCTGGAAGAGGGCTGTATAACTCTTGTACATATACTACACCAGAGAACTATTAAATGAGTAGGTTCTAGTGAGTAATAGTGATATTGCATAAATGTTATTAATTAAAGCTATACTGTAATAGCTTTAGCCCATTTGGTGTTTTCAAAATATACTTCTGAACTGTGATATAAAAATTCATAAAAATGAGTTTAAGAATGAGTGAAGAGGTCCTGCAAATATCAGCATTAATAAAACATGAGTGATGTACTGTGCTTTGTATCATTGCCATCAGATCACAGCCATTAATTATTTCTATCTCCATTTAGAATTTAACAGAAGAGGGGATTGGAATTTTAAAACAAGATTAGAATGCTTTAGCCAAATTACCATTCATACCAGAAAGTTGTCCTAATAGACTTTATGGGAGCCAGATAACTGATCGATGATTGTTGCATATTATAAAATCCTTTATTGTCAGACTTGCAAATGCATGCAAGTATGATGAATTGTACTCCTGTACTGAATAAACATTTGAAGCTAAATGCTTGGGTCTCTTTCTTTTCACAGAGATTTCTGTCCTGTATCACCCACTCACAGATTGTTAGCTGAACACTTTCCAATCTACTTTTGGAGGTGTTTCAATCTTCCAGTGCATATTGGTAAGCTGTAGGGAGTTGCAAAAGTCAATTCACTACTATCCAGTATAGACTGATAACAATTATGACCACTCACTGTAAATTAGAATAATTATAATGACCTGTAATTCTTCCATTTCATTATTTCTTCTCTATTTATGCTCTATACCAGGGGTGTCAAACTCAGATCGTCACGGCAGCATCATGTGACATATAGGGACTTTTCCCCCCCTTAACTAAATTGGGCATGGGCATAGCCAGTGTGTGCCGCATCTGGCCCATAGACTGGGAGTTTGACAGTCCTGCTCTATACCTGAGTGGAAAGCAGACCATCTAACTTCAAGGGAATCCTACCCATCCAGTTTACTCATTCTGGGTAGAAAACCTGAGGGTTCATCTACCACCAAAAATTTGGGAGAAAACAAAGAACTTATGTTTTTCTCCCGTAGCATTCACTTTTATTCACAGCCCTGTACTGGGAATATACATGGCCCATCACTCTTAATTTTCAGGATAACCATTGAAGCAGAGCTGTTCAGAAAAACCTATAAGACGTAGTTGTTAAGATGCATAGCTTTTTTTTTATCTGAATGAATAAAGAACATGTTGGTTTTAAATGTATTTGTCTACTTATAAAGATGAAAATCTCTAAATAAATTTGTCATGTCTTAACAACCACCCTGTGAACTTGGTATCTTATCTTCAAAATCACTGGGAGGTAAAAGCATCAAATAGTATGATGCTTGGTGCCCTAATGTCAACCCCATAACAAATGCATAATTAATGGAATTTGACTCTTTAAAATGCCGAGCTTAGTCCTTGTATTTATATAGGGTTGTCATCAGTGAATCCATAGGTCTGAGCTCTGAAGAAAAATCTTACTTGCTTGGTTTGGCTTTCACCTGAGTCCTTGTTAATGAACTGATAGCCTCCACATACTGACTGATTACTGGGGCAGTAGCCTACTTTCCTATAATATAAGAAATCCTCTCCCAACAGACCATGATACAAAGATGACCTTTCATTAACAGATTACACAGCAGAGGTGAGCAAATGAGAAGGAAAGATTAGTTGGTCAGATACATCTGAAACTCTTATAGCTCAATCAAACCACTTGGTCCAAACCTATATGTTATAGCAGATCTTAGTTAAGAGAATTTGTGCAAAGCTGTAAGGAATCATCCTTCAATGTGCAGGAAAAACTTATTAAAGTATCCATGAAATGTGGCTGCCCTCGGATCTCCTGTATGATATATATCTGAACAGTGCAAAAGATATCAGGCAACCAGTATTGGTCATTATAGCCAAAAACAGCTACAACCTAACATACATTTCCATGATCCATCACACTAACCCCATGACTGAAAGAAAAATTCAAATGTCCATCCAAGTGAAAATGAAGAAGAGAAAGAAATATCCTATTACATGTTTTCCCTTGAAGAAGGCTAGCTGATTTGGTAAAGAAATTATGATGCCAAAAGGAAATGGACCACATATCGCAAATAATAGCCTAAAACTACATGATAACCAAAAATTCTGCAGACCATGGCAACATACAGACCATGATACAAAGATATCTTAATACAGAGATATAACATAGTTCTATCAGTATTGTATTCAGAAGTAAGACTATCAATTTCATGGACCTTTGCAAAGAGAGCACTGAATTGCTAGCTTTCTGTACAAGGGAGGAAGGAAGGAAGGAAGGAAGGAAGGAAGGAAGGAAGGAAGGAAGGAAGGAAGGAAGGAAGGAAG
>JANHFL010008627.1:0-13268 GCA_032468155.1 Oxyrhabdium leporinum
CTCCAGACCTGGGGGCTGTTGACTCTCCATCTGAGGGCTGACGGACGGCCCAGGCTCTGCCTCTGTCTCTCTCTCTGACAGCTCCATTCCCTCTTCCCCCTCGGAGCTCTCAGGTTACCTTGATGCTGACCCTGACTCCCACGCCTCCTCCTCCTCCTCTGATTCGGCTGCTGGAGGGGCCGGCAGCCAACAGGCCATAACACTTTTCCACTGAATAGAGCGAATTCTTTCAATGGAGATCGTCCTTTTTGTCTCTTGGCTGCTCGAAAACAGATCACCATATTTAAGACAATCACTTAAACATGAGCCAGCCGTGTGCGGCAGCAGCCAAAAAAGCAAATACAACCCTTGGTTGTATAAATGAAGACCGAGGCAAGACCGAATGCAGTCTTTCACCCCCTGCAAATGCAGCTCAAGCACAACCTGAATCATTATCTCCAATTTCTTGTCAAGTTTTGATGTTTTCCTGGTGGACGTGTCTGCATAGCATAGCGTGTAATTTTATTTGGCATTCTTCCCTGAAATTCTCTATAACAAGGTGAAGCAGAAGAGATTAGGCTCTATTAGCAAGTGCAACTTTTTGAAGGTCTCTTAGAGCCAAACTGCCCTTAATTTTAATGATGTGGGTGACCCACTTACCTTTGCTAATTTCTCCCCATCTTCTCTTTTCACCACTCGGTCCTGGGTTGAATCCACCTAAGCAGAACAAGAAAGCATCAATGTTTGCAGCAGGAGTAGTGCATTCTGGGACTGCTCAGATAACACCAGTCCCATCACCTGGGAGGTCTCCAGCTTGGATGGACCAAACCAGGGTCACGCCACCTTTCCTGCAGCAGGGTATGAGGGAGGGGTATGAGGTAGATGAGTGTTTTGAGGTTTTATTTCTTCCTGTCCAAAACACCTCTAGCTTCCTCTGCCCTCTTCCCTTCTTAAACGGTTTCTATGTCCAAAACAGATCCAGCCCAAGATCAGGCCAAAAGTCAAGCACTCACCTTGTTTCCTAGCAACATGAGGACCACATCTTGCTTTGCATATTCATGGATTTCTGTCAGCCAAGCCTAGAAAGGAACATAGAACAATCAGAGATCACAGGAGCAACATTTGGAAGATACCGGGATATTTTCCAAAACTTATTACTGGGATATTGTAAGGACTTGCCTTTCCTCTCTCCTCAAGAAAGCAGAACTCTTGAAACAGGCATTATTTCAAAAGGAAATTTTTATTGGGAGAAAGTGATAGCAAGGAAAGCAAGGCAGGATCTGAAGTTTTCACTCAAGAACCGTTAGGTTAAATGTTGCAGAAAACCCATCCCTTATGTCCAGTCCTTCGCAAAGGTGTGAAGTTGTTTTGAGAACTCCAGCCGAGCTGAGAAAGGTGACAAGTTGTTCTCAGATAGCCCTAGGCAGTTCCCTCCCACTCCCTTTCCCAAGCAGGTACCTAAAAGTGACAGGAAATCCAGAAAGAAGTTGTAAAGGAGCATCCGAGGCCCCCTTCCCACCAGAATGGCAGCATCCCAATAAGGATCTTAGGGACCTGACAGATATTCCAAGATATCATAAAACAGAAAGGCTCTCCTGGTGTCTGCAGTCTATGTTTGTTACACAGGTAGCCCTTGACTTATGAGTGGATCACGACCATTTTTTTACCGTTCTTGTTAAGAAAATCACTGCAGTCATTAAGTGAAGACTGAATATCACATGTGACTGGTGGAGTGAAAGAACATTTTGCATTCAACCCTGCTTGCACTGGGGTAGAGGAGTCTAAAGGTAACTTTGGCAAAGGAATGCAAATCATTAGAATAATTTATTTTTTCAATTTATATGCTGCCCATCTTACTACCCAAACCGACTTTTTATCTGAGTGGCTTACAATAAAGAGAAAGGAAAGGATAACTCAATCCTGATAAAAAGACTCAAAACAGTTCTGATGCTGTTTGGCACAAGAGGGTTAGAAACTGGTGGGCTTTCAAGGTTCTGAAATTCTCATGGTGTCTTTCCCAGACTTGGTCTACCTTGAAGGGTTGGCATCAGGAGTGAGTCAATATCTTTCTCTGAGTCGGAAGGCAGGATGCTGCTAAGTCTCCCCTGCCAAACAGAATGTCAGCTGTCTACCTAGCGAATCCAAAACAGAGACATCGTTCTTCCCAAAAGTAAAACTTTATTGAATACACTACATTGGCACTGAAGAAGCGAAACCTCCCTGGGTTTCCCAAGGGAAACTCCAGATAGTTGGACTTGATTTTCCCTTTTGGCTATCCCCCTCTGTCCATTGCATTATCCAATTAAATATGGGCTGTTGGGCTGAGCTCCGAGTTCGGCAATTTGGCTGCAAATGTTTCGCCACCATTCGAGGAGACATCGTGTCAGGTCCTCCCTCTCCTCCTTACTCAAGAAAGTAGAACTCTTGAAACGAAGTATTTCGGACAGGATACTTTTATTGAGCAGAAGTGATAGCAGGACAAAATGAAAGCAACTTCTAAAGCCCCTTAAACAATGCAGTTCGTTTTAAGGCCCTTCAAATCCCTCCCTGTGGCGTGATGGGTCTAAGCCAATCCATAGGTGTACAGATGTCATGGAAACGGTCATCCTGAGGAATAGATAACAACCCTGAAATCGAAAGGCAGTAGAAAGCAAAATGTAGGAGAGCAAAAGTTATCCAAGACACCCTCCTCCCTCCATCAATAGAATGGCCAAATGGCCAAGCTCGGAGCTCAGCCCAAGTACCAACCTGAACTACTTATAGTCAAACACATTTCAACCAATAAAATATGCTCCTTTTGTTATGGGAATGGCCTGCATCCTTCAAACGGCTGGGTGGCTCTCTCACGACCTGCAGACAGATCCTTGGCATTCCCTTGGCATTCCCTTCCCATCCCAAACATTCCTGCCACCCCTCTCCCCTCCCGGTTGGCGTCAAGATTGGTAACCAGGCGAAAGAGCGAACCACTCTTGATGTAGATTTCCAGAAGAAGACAGGCAAAAAAACTCATGACAAAAATGGAGCCCCAAATTTCTGTTGCGAAGCAAGTTAAGTGAATTTTGCCCCATTTTACAATCTTTTTCGGCACAGTGGTTAAGTGAATCACTGCAGTTGTTAAGTTAGTAACACGGTTGTTAAGCGAATCTGGCTTTACCATTGTCTTTGCTTGTCAGAAGGGGATCACATGACCCCGGGACCCTATAACCGTCATAAATATGAAGCAGTGGCCGAGTGTCTGAATTTTGATCACGTGACTGTGGGAATGCTGCAACAGTCGTTAAGTGTGAAAGACAGTCATGAGTCACATTTTTTCAGTGCCATTGTCACTTTGAACGGTCACTAAACAAAATGTTGTAAGTTGAGGACTACCTATATTTTTTTTTATTTTTTCAGTTGTATCTCACCTTCCTTCTCCAGAAAGCACTTCAGGCAGCTAAGAGTAATTATAACATAGAACACACAAACCTTCCCCTTCCCTCTTCCCATGATGGCTGAATTTAAAAGACAAGAAGAATTTGCTGTTTTAGTTCCCCAGATTTGTCTATGGAAAGTCTCATTCATCCAAGTCATAGTTGTCCCAAAGGTGCTTTTTCCAGAGGACTAGATGACATCCAAGGTCCCTTCCGACTCTGTTATTCTGTTATTTTTCTCTATGACAACCTCTCCCTAACCTGTCTTTTAGGTTTTGAATATTTACCTATATTATAGGTACATTCACAAATCCTGTCACAAACCTCCATTGGCGGTCAGGGAATAGAAGGAATCAACTGCTTTTGGGACTTTCTTTTGCACACGCACCCAACACCCCCCTGCCAAAAATCCCAGGTTATATGTCTTCAGCCATATTCCCATTTCTTCATCTTTTACCAAAATGTGCATTTTGTGCACTTAAAATTATACCTGTTTGTTAAAACTGTTTTTCCTTTCTACAAACAGCTTGGTTGTGCTTGTTTCTATTGTCTATCACAAGCCCCAGCATAACATTTTTCAGTAGAATAATCTTGCCTGCTATTGCGCTATATCACATTTTATTTCTAGTACCCAATAACTGGTTTTGGGCACATGATGGTGCTAAAGAGACAATAACTGTGAAGGGAAAGAAATAATCAGTATTTGCCTCAGACAGAGGCTGGGTTTCCTATCATTAAGAGTGGATTTGAAACGGTATAAAAACTTTAAAAAAAAAACTTAAAACTTGGAACAAGTATTGTGCACAATAACAAACTGCGTGGGTGGAGTAAACATTTGCACTTTCCGTTTTTAATCCCTCTTTGGGGAAGAAACCTGTGGATAAGCAACGTATGATTGTTTAGAGCCTCTCAGAAGCTGTCCAGATCCCAAATGTCAAAAATCCTCTAGCACAGCACCAAGACATCAAGTCTTGCGTTAAAATCCCAAAAAGAGAAGCCCTCGTTTTCTCAAGCAGTCTGCTTCTCTGTCAATCAACCTCGTCATCCTCACATTTCATCAAAAACCCCAATCTATGTTTGCTCAATTTAGCAGGATGTGAAAACTTATCTCATGGAAGAAGCATAATAGTAACTCCCAAGCCAGCCAACCAACCAACCAACCACATTATAGCACTTAGCAATAGCAATATCCCTTAAATTTATATACCGCTTCACAGTGCTTTACAGCACTCTCTAAGCGGTCTACAGAGGCAGCAGAGTTTCCCCAACAATCTGGCTCCTCATTTTACCGACCTCCATCGGAAGGATGGAAGGCTGAGCCGATCAGGATCGAACTGCTGGCTGTGGGCAGAGCCAGCCTGCAATGCTGCATTCTAACCACTGCGCCAGGGTTCTTGGTTATGGCTGTGTAACGTGTGAACCAATCCTCCCTGGTCACTTAACGGGGAAATTCACAGCTCAAAAGACTCGGTGAATTATAGCAACACAAACTGTGGGCCGTCAAAGATGGCCAAGTCACACATCTCCCTCTCCCCCTACTTAACGGTGCAGCCATTTCTCCCTGCAGCTGAGTTATTACTGCGTTACGAAACAAGCCACCCTCATCGTGGAGTTCCAGCCCATCGAGAACAATTAGCAAACGACTGATGTGAAAGTTATCACCTGAAAGGACTTTAGAGGATGCCCGATTGTTGTCACAATAGAGATCCTGACGTCAATGGTCCTTGACACACGCCACGCATGCCCAGCCCTCCAGTTCATCCTCTTCCTGTGCCTCAACCCCAGAACATGGCTTCTGAAATCACAGACTGATGGAGGGAAGGGGGAGGATGTGGAGAAGGCCCAAATCAGAAGCATCTCTTTCAAGGGAACAGTAAACCGTTCAGCAGAGAAGAAGTTGGAAGGCAGGCCGGCCGTCCAGACGAATTCTGGTAAGGCCCCTGTGACTCATCCTGAAGGCAGAGAGTGTAGCCTCTCTCGCCGTTCACCCCTTGCCAGAAAAACCCAGCTTGCCTTATGATAGGTCTCAGCTCCCGTGTCCAAGGCCAGCTTTATTATATTAGTTTGCTTGGCTAGCTCTGGCTGCTAGCATAGCAGGGGCAGAGGGAGGCAGAGTGGGACAACTCGCTACAGCCAACTGGTTGCGGCCAACTCACCGCGGCCAACTCACCACAGCCAACTCACCGCACTCACCATGGGCAACCTGGCACAGGACCACTCATTGTGAGACAGCTCTTTGTGGGACAATGTAACAATTCTATGTAATTGTTTAAAACAAATAAAAAGTATTTTAATTTTTGCCATTCACGTTTCATTCTGTCCCTGCTTTTCAGGGGTGGGCTGCTACGGGTTCGCATGGGTTTGGGCCAACCCATAGCTAATTTTATAGCTGGATCGGCAAACCGGTAAATCCCACCCTTGGCTGGCCCCGCCCATCCTGCTCCTCCTCTCCCAGGAGTCCCCACGCAGCCCATTTTGGATACAGGTAAGTGCAGGGCACGTGAGAAGGCTCGGGGAGGGCAAAAAACGGGCCCCCAGAGGGCCTCCGGAGTCCAGGGGAGGCTCTTTTCGTCCTTCTGGAGGCTCAAGGAAAGCCGCCGGAACCCGGGGAGGGTGAAACCCACCACCACCACCACCACCGTGATGCAGGAGGCCAACTAGGCCATGCCCACCCAGCAACCGGCCAGAGAACCAGTTGCTAAAATTTTTGAAGCCCATCTCTGCGTCCTTTTGCATCCTTTCTTTAATGATTCTATTCTACTATTTCTTTGATATTAGTGTAGCTCTTGTCCTGCGGTGAGTTGTCCTGTGGCAAGATAGCCGTGGCAAATTATCATAGACCCCAGGGAGGTTGAACCCGGGGATAAAGTGGAACTTTTCTACAGATGAAAAACTGCCCAGAAGAAACAGACCAAGGGCCAGGCAAACCCCAAACAAATAAATAATGCGGGGAGGGGAGGAGATGCCTCTAATCTCACCTCCCCCCCAAGACTTGTTGGGCAAGAGAGGACTAAGAATGTATATCAAAGTCCCAGGGACAGGGAAATGATAATTTGAAAATTCAGTTAAACAGGCCTACAAACTGATTCATTTTTAAAAAATCCTTCATTTCACTTAGAGTTGCAGAGGTGATGCCTTAAACAGAGAGAGCGCTGAGCATCTGGCCATTAGGGGAGCCATCAAGAGTGCGTCCACTTACTATTTTGGGTGAGAAGGTACACCATTCCTTTTGCGTCCTGCGCTTCAGTTTGCTTGATTAAAGATGGCTGACACAGAATTAAATACAGGATAAATTAAATACAATTAAGGAACAGAGCTCTTTAGAAAGGCCTCTTGTGATCTCCTGTCGGGAAAGGTTCCTCATGGGAAAGACATATTCTTAAGACCCTAAGCTATTTAGGGGGTTGAAACGGAACTCTTTAAATGACACCCCGAAAACAACGGGCAGCCATCCTCACAAGCATATCAAACTGGCGCATGCAACATTTAGTGGCGGAGATGCCACATTTTGCAACTGAAGCTTCTGGACACTTTTCAAGAGGTGTCTCACATGAAGCATTTTGCAAGTGTCAGGCTGAGGTGTAATGAATAATAGTGAACCTGGCTTTCACACCCCAGATTTATTGTGTCTTCCTCCTGTGGTTACTATTTTTTTTTTTTTGTACTGCACTGCTGTGGTTGATGTTATTCCAGTGTTTAACATACCAATTGTGTTAGGATATGTTGATCGACTGCGTAACCCTATCTTAGTGCCAGTTTATCTGCATTATGTCTTTGTGTGAATTGGCAGGTATGGAAGACAGAATGGAGGATCCACTCAAAGCCTCCAAAGAGAGAGAAGGGTTTGTTCTATAGCTTATGGAAAAGTACCAGCGTGAACAGAATGAAGAATAACAGAGTTGGAAGGGACCTTAGAGGTCTTCTAGTCCAACCCCCTGCTCAGGCGGGAGACCCTATACCATTTCAGATAAATGGCAGTCCAGTCCCTTCTTAAAAGCCTCCAGTGATGGAGCACCCACAACATCTGGAGGGAAGCCATCCCACTGGTTAATTGTTCTCACTGTCAGGAAATTTCTCCTTAGTTCTAGGTTGGTTCTCTCCTTGATTAGTCTCCATCCGTTGCTTCTTGTCCTGCCTTTTGGTGCTTTGGACAAAGGCCCTTTGTCTTTGTAGGAGCCCCTGAAATATTGGAAGGCTGCTATCCTGTCTCCCCTGGTCCTTCTTTTCCCTAGACTAGGGATACCCAGTTCCTGAAACCATTCAGCTAAGTGCAGGGTGCGCGCGGAGGCTCGGGGAGGGAGAAGAATGGGCCTCCAGCTCTCTAATCATCCCTATTGTTCTTCTCTGCACTCTTTCGAAAATATCAACATGTTTGTTTTTTTTATACTGAGACCAAAACCCAAAAAATATTGCAAGTGTGTAAAGCGTCACTAACACTTCACATGATCTCAGTTTGGAAATCATGAAGTGATCAGTGATCTTGAAGGAGAAGCAGTGAAGGACGATTCCTACAACAATTGATGATTTCCATGTGGCCTGGAGGAAGCAATGGCAGACCTGTGAAACAGGCCCTGAGGGAGGTATGAAACAAAGGCCAGATTTAATGGAGTAAGCACATCTTGTTAAAAGTTGAAGGCCATCACAAATCACAGAATACTGCAGTTGTAGTATTGGCAGAGTAAGATTTATCAAGTCCATCCAGATTTAGCAGGTGTTTGGAGACACCCCCACCCAAACACAGAACCCACACTAAGCCTGACCAGCTAGCCTTTCATTTTTCATTTTTTGGGGGTGGTGGGTGGTTTCATACCGGGGGGTGTCAAAGTGTGAACAGGCTGAGTTTTTCACTCAGAAGGAGGACAATAATATACCCATAAACATGCTTTTGCATCTATGTCCCCGAATCCCTTCGAAAAATGTACAAGTAGAGAGAGCTTTCCAGCCCTTGGTGTGACAGAATTATGTTTTGTTGTGTACTTCCTGAATTTTATGGAATTAGAATTGCACATGCTACTGCTATTACTCATCTTGGGAGTGGAATGGCGATGGGATATAAATAGAACGCAAAACTCGAAGCTTCTTTTTCTTCCTTAAAGGAGAGTCCACCGAGCGAACACATAGGCAGCATATTTGTCACCAATGTATTCCATGCATTTTTAGGAGCAAGTATGCACTGTCTCTCAACCTTGCAACTTGAAGGTATGCAGACTTCAACTCCCAGAACTCCCCAGCCAGCTTTGAATTCTGGGAGTTGAAGTCCACACACCTTCCAATTGTCAAGGCTGAGAAACACCGATGCAAAGAAATGATATAATGATATCTCGGGACTGTGTTGTCCATCAACGTCTTGGCTGGGGAATTCTGGGAGTTGAAGTCCAGACATGTTAAAATTGCAGAGGTTATGAAACCCTGCCCTGAAGCCAAGAGCTTTGAACTTTTATTGCCTTTCCTCCTCCGTGCAGCCAGGAGCAAAGCAAGGAGACTTAATCCAAGAAAAAAGAGCTACCGCCAACTGTTAAGCGGAGCTGGCTTATTTCCTCTGTACAATAATGACTGTAATTAGGGGACATTAGTTGCATTTGCAATTTAATTTCTATGTAATATACTACAAGACTGGGAGCAATTAGGGTTCCATTGTTAACTTCCTCCCTCGCATCTTGCCCCAAGTACAGAACGGCTTGGAAAGAAAAAGAAGGAAAATGATCTCCAGGAGAAGCAGAGGCAGACATTTGAAGTGTCAAAAATGTCAAGATCAAACCAAGGGCATTTGATAGCCCAGGAGAAGCCGTGTTGGCAACAAGCCCCATTTCATCATCAATCTTGGCCAGGAGGAAGCTGTGCCAGATGTGCAACTATCCCACCGCGACCTTTCGAGCATCTGCCCCATTCCAGAATGGAGCTGCCTGTCATTTCCAATATTTGCAGTCCATCAGCAAGAAGTTTGTTTTATAATGTTAATGTTTCAATCCTGCAATTGTTTTATTCTGTTACTTATGGTATTGAGAGCCAGTCTGGTGTAGTGGTTAAACTGCTGGCCTAGAAACCAAGAGACCCTGAGTTCTAGTCCTGCCTTAGGGACAAAAGGTGGCAGGGTGACTTTGCGCCTCTCGTGACTTTGGGCCATTCATTCTCTCTCAGCCCAACTCACTTCGCAGCTGAGGGGAAAATAGGAAGAGGAAGGGGTATTAAGTATGTTCGCCACTTTCAGTTATTTATAAAGTGATACGATAAAAACCTAATCGATTGGTATTTATTATAAGCCTCCCAGAGTTGCTTGAGAGCGAAATGACGGCATACAAACTTAATAAATAAACAAACTTTGGCTTAAGAGTCAAAGTCTGGAAGAAAAACCCTATCCAAATCTGAAAGAAATTGGCCCCCAGCCTTCCCTCCAAGCAGAGTGGCTGAGTTCCCACAGCAGACCCACTGCCAGCCAGCTGCTTTGGCTTTGGCCAAGCGTTCCCTGCACACCACAATTGTGTAAGGCTTTGGAGGGATGCTCCATTCTGGCTACATTGAACATGAAACAGCCCTTCTGTGCCTGAACCCCCGCGGGCTCCTCACTGCGCAGCTGCACCCGCCCACCCTGCTGCTGCCTGCTCGCCGGGCAGCCAGTGCCAGGAGCCGGGTGCAGCGTGTGTCTTGCAAAGCCGAGGGTCAGAGTGGCCAGCAGCAGCACCGATTTCCACGGAGTGGAGACAGCAGCAGGGGCAGGTGGGCACAGCCTCGCAGGGAGGAGCCCACGAGGCTTGCCGCCACCTGGAAGGGGACTCAGGCGGGACACCTGCTGCCCGTTTGGCCAGGGTGGCCACAGAGTGGAGCTGTGGCCATGGGGGAGGGAAGAGTCTCCCGCTCTCCCCACCCTGGCAGTGCGATGGTGGGCAGGCAGCGGGCATGGTGAAGCGGGTTGGAAGCCAGCAACCTCCCTTTTGGGGGTGGCAGGGTGCTGTGCTGCCCCCGGGAAGGCACGCCTGGCAGGAAGGAGAGGCCCAGCTGCCCCACACAGCAACTGCAGCATCCCCTGCCTTCTGGCACACAGCCTTTTGAAAATGCCCAGAGCCCGAGGCTGCTGCGTGCCCCACTGGTGCCCTCTCTGCATATTGCATCCAATCGGAAGTCAGAGGCCCACCCCTCGGCACACGGATTGGCTGACAATTGTCCCATAGAGTGAATTGGCCGGGGCAATCTGTCCTGCAGCATATTGGCTGGATGAAGAAGGCAGAGCCAGCCAGCCAATTGTCCTACACACACACACACACACACACACACACACCCCGATAAACCGTGTCTGCCAGCATTTCAGATCGAAATTGGGATCTGCTTACGGAGTCCTTCAGATTGAGAGAAAATTGCAGCCAAAGAGCCACCAGTGACTTCAGCATCGCTTTGCTCTGTCCGGAGCATTCTGGCAACTCAAGCTCAGCATCCATATTGCTGTATTTGGTTTGCGGGCAAAATGAAATAGCCAAAATATAGTTGTTGTCGGGAAGCTCAAACGTGGTTGTGGCAGGCAGAAGGATGTTTGTGAATCTCTCGCTTGGCCCAAGATAGCAATAACGCTTAGACTCATAATACTCTCTGGGCCATTTACAATATCAAGGCATTATTTTCATGTTGCCCCCAACAATCTGGCTCCTCATTTTACCGACCTTGCAAGGATGGAAGGCTGACTCAACCTCGAGCCCGTCAGGATCGAACTTCTGGCAGTTGGCAGAGTCAGCCCGCAAATACTGCATTCTAACCACTGGGCCACCAGGGCTCACACACAGGCAGACGTTATGTAGAGACACAGACATATACAGGTGCAAACACACACACACACACACACACACACACAATTTTGCCTCCTCCCTCTCTCCTTCCCCTCATATATAGGTAGTCCTCGACTTATGACCACAATTGTGCCCAAAATTTCTGCTGCAAGGCGAGAAATTTGTTAAGCGAGTTTTGCTCCATTTCACGAATTTTCTTGTCACATTTCTTAACTGAATCACTGCTGTTCAGTTAATAACACGGTGGTTAAGTGAATCTGGTTTCCCCACTGACTTTGCCTGTCAGAAGGTTGAAAAATGATTGCATGACACACACACACACACACACCCCCCAGGACCCATGTCATAAACATCAATCAGCGGTCAAGCATCTGAAGATAAATCAAGTGACCATAGGGATGCTGCAAGGGTCATTTTTACCGTGTAACTTCGAACACTCACTATATGAATGGGAATACTGTTCTTTCCTGTACAGGAATACTTTTCAGCTAGATTCTTGCCCCCAAGGCGAGCGTGCAAGGCTGCCAGCCACAGACACACACCCCATTCCCCTGCAAGTCACTCCCAGCACCCCTCTCTCCTGAGGGCCACCTCAGTAGAAGTTAAGCTGCCACCTGATTGGCACGCAATCCTTTGAGTTGCCGACTCCAATGGCTCTCACCAGACTCACTGAGGCCGGTTCTCCGATGGGCATCCATCTGCTGGCTGCCCCCCCGCAAACAAGGCAGCGGTACTTCTGCTAAGCATTTCAACAAATTGCTTTTTGCAATATACGCCGGTTCAGATGGGACTCCAGGGAAGCTCATTCCCGGCTTAAAAGGTAGGAAAAGGGCAGCCTCCTTCAACGGGCAACTCTCCTGCTGGCACCTGGAACTGGGCTCCTGAAAGCAAACCAAGCTTTCGCATTCAGCTTCCCCCAGCACACATTTTTCCATTGATTCATCATAAATCAACCCAGGATATGGGAAAGCAGACATACAGTGCGATTTCCTACACTAAAACTTTACCAAAGAGACTCACTCAAAAGTCTCCAGCTCTGCTCCGTCGGAAGAATAATGTGGAGTTCCAACTCGCGCAAAAACAAATAAAAATGAGATCCAGACAGCCGCGAGGAAAGAAGAAATATTTATTCCTAAAAGCAAAACAGTTTGCCTTTAGGGGCAGCTGCAGAGAAATGGGGCTACCGCAGCAGGTTTTTGTAGGGAGAGCTTGTCCATGGCGTGGAAGTGTCTACGTGCCGATTCTAGGGTGACACTTGACGGGCTTGTGTGTATATGTGTCTGGAGGTATGTATTCTTGTGAATGTGCAGTTCCTCTGGGAGACCCAATTTAATCAACTCTATTGTGTTTTTGCAGACCTTAACCTTTGATATGTGGATTAGGCCTGAGTAACTTATTTGGGGGGTTGAGGAAGTTTGGGTAAAAGATTTCCCCCTATCTGCTACTTAGTCTCATCTTGACTCTCAATTATCCAGTGGAGACACTGATTCTCAGACCATTGTGGATTCTGTTAATGTTTTAAGGGAAGACGGAAATAGGGGAAACAATAAAATATATTTTGATATAAAATTTTTCGCATTCTTAGCGAAGAAAAAACTGCTGATCTCCCAGAGACAAAGAAAGTAGTCAGCTCCAAACTGCATCGCAGGCAACTGGCCAAGGTTACCATTATACATTTCACCCAAAATCCGACTGCTCTTGCTCTTAGCTGGCTGCGAAAACATCACAAAAGAAGACAAATCCTCTACTCATAGAATGGGCTCCAAAGAAGCGCCCCCGGGAAAATTCTCCTTCCAGGAACACAAAGGTGACAACCACAACTCAGCCTGTGAAGAGCACAAAAACCATTTGTAGACAGTTAGCACTGACCCCTCTCCTAGAAGAATGAAATATTTTGAGAAGTATTAAAAAAAAAGCAGGATATTATATTTCCCTGGATGAGAAATGGAGAAACATGTTTTTTTAAGAGGAGAAAGCAGCCACCACCTTTTCTTAATGGTCCTCAGCAGATGTCAGCACTTAAGAGGCAAAGAGATAGATAGCTCTGTTCATAAGCAAATACCCAAGATCCAACACCGGGGGGGGGGGGGAAGCCATTAAACCAAAA
>JANHFL010008627.1:13368-28512 GCA_032468155.1 Oxyrhabdium leporinum
TTTGAACCGCTAGATTGAATCAGCAGAAGTGGCCTGCAGTTCAACACTCTAACCACTGCGCCACCTAGGCTCAGTTATATAGGGATGGTACTTGAAGGATGTATCTTGTGAATGAAGATCATGGCATTTTTGACTCTAGTTGAATCTGGCCTTGCACACACACCCCTCCTCTCTCTCTCCCCACTTCCTGACCCGGAGACAGATGATGCCACTCTCCAATGTCAAGATGCTTCTGGGTCATCAGATGATGGGTCCTCCACTGGTCCCCCTCAGGCCACCTTCCATCAGAGTGCGGCATCTCTGATGCTCCGTGAGGCTGCTCTGTGCAGTTCCTCTGGGGAAAGCTCTTCTGTTGACTGGAACTCCAATCCCTGTGGGCCTGCTAGTGGGGTGGAATGCAGTCCTCATTCCTAGCAGGGAGGAGGAAGGAGGCATTCCAGAAGACCAAGGGAGAACAAAGCTCAGATAGCTTGTGTGGGAGAAAGAGAGTCAAGATGTCTCTTCCCCAGGAGTTCTCAAGGGTATATTTAATGGCGCAAACAGTCTGTTTCAGTTTGGCAAGTGCTCTGTCTAGAGGTGAGGAAGAATAAAACAAACCGCTTAGAAGAATCTCAGTGTGTCTTGCTTAGTCTTTGGAGCCTGACAACAAGTTCCAAACCTGAATGTGAGCAAACAACTGAGGGTCTCCAAAGTGCCCCTCACACCATTCAGAGGGCAGAACAAGCCACACGCTGGTTTGGGGCAAGAAGGTCTCATTGCTTCGCTACTCAGAAATAGCTGCCCGCCTTATTTCAGAGAAGTTGTGTGCTCTTCTAATGCCTACAGATGGATGAAAAGGGGCATCTTGCAAGATTGGGAGACACAATAGCAAGAAGGCCATCAAGTGCAGGAGAGCAAAGCAATTTTTTAAAAGGGCAAGAGAAAATGGATTTCTTCCCTCTTGACACTAAGGTCACAGCAAGCACAGGGGTGAACATGCAAAGAGATTAGGAGGAATTTCCTACTGGTAGAAGCTCTCTAAGGCTCGGAACTGTTTTCGTAGCGCAGCAGCACCTCTCAACCTTGGCAGCTTTCAGTGGACTCCAACTTCTAGCTTCCTGGCTGGGGATTCTGGGAGTTGGAGACCATCCATCTGAAAGCTGCCATGGCTGTGCTGACCTAAAGCAATTTTTTTTTAAAGATGAGGCCGAAGGGCTACTGGTTGTAGAGGGCTTAGCAAAGTTTCTCCAACTTTATATAACCACTAGGAGCTGGGGGGTTTTTCCCGTTTTCCTTTTGATGCTTACATACAAAAGTCCAGTTTAGTTGGAGCAAAAGAAAACAAGTCTTCTTCTGAAAGAAGAAAAACCATGTCATATTTATATCTTGCCCATCAAGAAATAGCAGTTTCATACAGATATTAATATTCATGTTTCCGACGTTTCCTTTAAGGCAATATCACAGGCAAATTCAATTAATGAATTTACATCCGTTGTAGTCAGTGATATTTTTCTCATCTTGGAGGTTAATGATAAATGGGCATCAGTTGAAGAAAAATATTCATTTCAGTTTGATATAAGTTCATACAGAAATCATATCTCATGCATTAATTTCACCATATTTCTCCTGTAATTCAGTTAAAGTTTTAATATTTCAGTTAAAGATTTAATATTTCTCTTGTCAATTTGCTTTGTCCATAAAGAAAGTTTTCAAAGCGCTACTTCAACTTTTTTGGTGAACTTTAAGAACACTAATTTTACTGCCTTGTAAATCCAGTTTTAGTTGATTTAAAAGTCAAAATATGTCAAGGAAGCCACCATTGTTAACTCAAATTCAAGAAATCTATCTTTACTTTCAAATAGAACATCTTTTGCTGACGGGGGATGTCACTCTAAGAACAAAACAGCTTCCTTCATCTTTCATTTTAAAGAGTTATTTTAAAATGTTTCCTTTTGATAGTCATCGAACCTCAGAGCTCGTGGTTACTTCCTAATTATTTCTACAAAGCAGTACAATTTCTGCCATGTAAAGGATGAGATTTTGTGTAAGTCAAAACAATTGCACATTCCTGAGGAGTGGCATTGAAATGCGAGATCCTATTTTTCACCACTGTAGCTTCCTGTAATGCTACCATGCACAGTCTGGAGCAGGGTTGACCCCTGAGAAATGGGGTCTTCTCCTAGCCCAGCACCCATTTGAGCTCAATTTCTAAGTCAATACACCTTCAAATAATGAATTTACTGATCAGATAAGGAGAAATTTTCTGACAGAACAATCAACTGACGGAACAGAAGTTGCCTTCGGAAGCTGTGGGAGCTTCATCCCTGGAAGCTTTCAAGAAGAGACTGGACTGCCATCTGTCAGAAAGGGTGTAGGGTCTGCTGAGTGGGGTGGGGGGTTGGACTAGATGACCTACAAGGTCCCTTCCCACTCTGTTGATTTGTTAAGGATGGATCTCGTTGTTGATGGAGGTTGTGGGAGCTTCATCCCTGGAGGCTTTCAAGAAGAGACTGGACTGCCATCTGTCAGAAATAGTGTAGGGTGGAGGAAATGGTGCTTGGGTGGGGGGTTGGACTAGATGACCTCCAAGGTCCCTTCCAACTCTGTTAATCTTTTAAATTCATTTCCTCTTTTGTAGGACAACCCTCCAGATTACAAGAGTACTATTAACCCCCCCTCCCCACAAATCATCTATAGGCTACACACACCCAGGACCTTTTTTCTGATCAGTTGTGGGTGTTCCATCGTTGGAGATTTTCAAGAAAAGATTGGACAACTATTTTCCCTGGATGGTATAAGGGTGCCTGCCTTGGGCAGGGGGTTGGACTAGAAGACCTCCAAGATCCCTTCCAGCCTTAGGATTCCATGATTCCTCATAGCTTTTGACTTCCAGACCCTGGTCAAAGCTATTAAGTGATGAATCTATCTGCCTAAAATGGTGAAGGATGGTTCTGACTGGAAGTTTCCAATGGAGACTGGTTAGCCACCTGCACAGAATGATTTAATAGGCTTCTGCCCGGAGCAGGGGCTGGACTAACCTTTCCAATTCAGACCTTCTAAAATTCCTGTCTTCTTGGGAGACTGGACTGCTCTGATTCCCCCAGGTGTGATGATCCGGGACAAGGCACGAAGGTCACACAGCCAGCCGAGAGTTCAAACTCCCCTTTAATGCTCTAAATTTGCCCCCCAAATGCTCCCACTCTCCCAAGTCCCAAAGCAAAGTATACACAAACACACATGGCAGCCTCTGGCTTCGCCCACTCCAGCAAAACCAAGAAACAGGGAAACGAATTCCATGAAACAAGGAACGAACAATGAGTCCACAAAGTCAGGAACAAGGTACTGAGTCCACAAAGCAAGGGAGAAGGCAAGCAGTCCTGCAAACTCCAAATGTCTCCACTGGCACACCAAACTCTATAAATTCAGTGTTGGTTGCCGACAAATGCCCTGCCCCACAGCGTCTCCTTAAAGCTCAGTCCCCAGGTGTGCCTTGTGAGGAGGGGCGGGGCGCTCTCCTCCCGAGTCGTCGGGTCAGCCTGCACTGTTCCCGCCTTCTCTCTACTCTCCATGCTCAGGGATCAGGAGGGGGCAGTCCTTGCTCATCGCCTGAGCTCTGTCGCTCCTCATGTCCACTGCTTGGCCTCTCTCGGTCATCCTGCCCCCGTTTCTCCCTGCTAATAAGCCGTCCCAATCCTGAGGGGCCCTGGGCTGCCTCGTCCTGCTCCTCCCCACATTCCTCCGAAACCAATGAAGCCTCCCCCTCGATCTCCCTCAGCTCTAGTTCTGGCTCGTCTTCCTCTGCAGATTCAGGCCCCGATGGGGGCATGACACCCGGGGTGCAAAATGTTTTAGCTGAGGCAAAGTAATGCAGACCAGCCTTCCACTGGCAGATGGCCTTCAGGTGGCTCAGATTACAATCCAGCACAGATATTAACTAGTTTGATTTCGAGAACTATATTTTATGATGTCCCAAAGGTGCTTTTTCAAAAGGCAACTGGACTTTGTTTTTCCTTGAAGACCTTTCACTTCTCATCCAGGAAGCCTCCTCGGTTCTGACTTCTTAGTTCTTCAGTTCGGTTCTTCAGTCAGAACCGAAGAAGCTTCTTGGATGAGAAGCGAAAGGTCTGCAAGGAAAAACAAGGTCCACTTGCCTTTTGAAAAAGCACCTCTGGGACAACCAGGACCTGGATGACGGAGAATCTCTATCATAGACGTATATTTTATGATGCAGGGAGGGGGGGAAATCTCTTTTCAGTGGAAAGAGATTATAGGCTTTATTTTTTAAACGAATCCTTTTACCCAAACATTTATCTCAAAGATAGATTTCTTTTTAGTGCATTATATCTAACTCCACTGCTTCAAAATAGGAGGGAGCAGACACCCCATGCAGCTCCGTATCCTTTTCCACGGAACTGGCAAGACGCAGTCTGTCTAGGATGCTGTTCCAGAAGGGCAAAGGGCCTGGAGTAATGTTCCAGCTATCTGTGGGCTACAGAAGGGGACAAAAAAACATGGGAGAAAGAATTGCAGATAATTACAGTTACGGAGACTGGTGCAAGAAAAATGAAAATGAAAGATTATTCTCAATTCAAAAGCTTATCAAATAGTTACCATCTGGGAGCAGTTATAACAGTGGTGTTTTTTTCTAAAGCATTGTATTTGGCAGAAAAAAAGCCAGGAAATCAACTTAAATTACCCTAATGCTCTCTTATTAAGGGAACAGAAGGACATTTATTTAACGGAAATATATCAAAAAACCGAAGAATTAAAGAAGCAGACTTAATTAGTACTCAGATGGAAAGCAAACTGCTTTATGTTTGTTGTTCGGCATTAAATATTTTTTTTTAAAAATCTTCTTCTGGGTAAATCGATCAGCTTAAAACGCAAGTCATTTATGCAGCTCTCTAAACCAGAAGGGAAGGCAGGGCATGAGTTCCCATCCTCAAGCCTACTTTTTTTAATTTTCTGTTTCAACACCCATTTGATGGCACGAGATAAACCTAATGAGTTTCAGAGATTAAAAAGCCCACCCAAACACCAAGAACAAAATAGATGGATATATGAATGTAAAAGGAGATGAAAGGTGAAGACAAGATTAAAGATTTTTGGTTTTAACTGACCAAAAAGGATCAGGTTTCATTCTCGAATTACAGACCATTTGTAAGGACTTTTTTTTTGGGGGGGGGGGGAGGGGGGTTGTCTTTGTTATTAGGTGTTAAGTGTTTGTCCTCATCAATTTACAGAAAGGACCAGGAAGTGTCAGGTATCTGCTGATATTAGAACAGCTTCTGGTGCAGACAAGGATTCAAGGATACAAGGATACCTAAAAAGCCACTAAAGAAGAATTCTAGTGAGATGAAAATAACCTGTTATTATAAAATCAAGATTTAATTCCTTTTTCCCAGCTCACACAGTGCAACAAATTGGAGGTCTATGGAGATTCTTAGTCATCCTGGTCACAGTTGCCCCAAAGGTGCTTTTTCAACTGGACTTTCTTGTTTTGCTTGAAGATGTTCCTCTTCTCATCCGAGAAGCTTCTTCAGTTCTGACTGAATGGTGGAGGATGGAAGGATTTATATTCCTTGCAGTCATCTGGTCGTTTGCACTCTCTCTGAGAGTCATTGAGGCCACTTGGAAGTTTATCTGTGCCCTCAGGGTCACCTGAATCCTGTAGTCTGCATTTTTTCCCCTAGAAGTCCATTCATACTCAGCATCATTTGAAAGGTGTTCATTCCAAAGTGCATAACTAAATGTCTACGGAGATTCTCAGTCATCCAGGTCAAGGTGCTTTCTCTCAAAAGGCAATTGGACTTTCGTTGTTTTTGCTTGAAGCCGTTTCACTTCTTATCCAAGAAATTTCTTCGGTTCTGACTGAATGGTGAAGAATGGAACAAACTGCTGGGTTCACCATTGGGTGGAACTCTTTGTAAAGGTTTTCCCGTCCAGTCATACCTGTCCCTTATTCCTCTCCTTTGCCTTCATACGTTATCTTTAGCGAAGAGTGCAAAACCAGCAACTGCATTCCCTGCATCGGATCAGGAGAGCACATGTTTCTCCTGTCCTGGCCACTTTTTACAGAAGCACGATGGAGAGCGTTTTAACAAACTGTAACACTGTTTGGTTTGGCAGCAGCAGTGTCTCAGATAGAAAGTCCCTACAGAGAGTGGTAAGGACAGCGGAGAAGATTATAGGAAGCTCGCTTCCTGTTATTCAGGATGCTGCTTATGAGCGCTATGTGCATAAAGCTCAAGGTATTGTTAGAGACCCCAAATACCCACTTTATGATCTGTTTCTGTTGCTCCCCTCTGGGAGGAGGTTTCAAAGTATCTACAGCAGGACTACCAGATTCTGTAACAGCTTTGCTCCCTACGTCCTCTGGTAAATTTGCAATATTTTCCCCCCCGCCATGTATATGTATACATTCAAACTAGACTGTGATATTTCTTTGTGTCATATGTGTGTGTGCATGTGAGTATATGCATTATGGTTATCTTTTTAGTGGTAAATGCAATGAAATCTTATTTTAATGTATGCTCATTAGTGACGACATATAGCTAATTTGGAGACTTCTGTTCTAGAAGATCACATGTTGAACACTGGCCAATACTGTGACGCAGCTGCTAAAAAGGAAAATCATGTGCTACTTTGGGATGTAATAAGAGGAGCATAAGAGTATAGATCACAGGAAGATACTGTCTGAATTTTTTCTGCCTTCAT
Source organism: Oxyrhabdium leporinum (assembly GCA_032468155.1). NCBI lineage: Eukaryota > Metazoa > Chordata > Lepidosauria > Squamata > Cyclocoridae > Oxyrhabdium > Oxyrhabdium leporinum. Next base: position 20,065 of record JANHFL010008627.1, read on the forward strand.
CAAGGGCCACCTGGAACACTACATTCAATTCTGGGTACCACGATCTCAACAGGACATTGGCAAACAATTGCTCAGAGGATGAGCATTGGAGCAGCTCTCTCTTATAGTGTCAGAAGAAATGTCTTGGTATAAGCTTTGTTTTCTTTAAAATATATTGATTCATTTGCTGTAAACAATTTCCATAGCTGCCCATTACGTTATTGTGAGACTGGGGAGCGAGCAAGAAATTAAAACCAGAGAACAACAGAACTTGATTAATTAAAAAAGCTTTAAAACAACTATCAATCAATGCTTCATGTGCCAGAGGTCTAAAACAACAATTCTATCTTACTCTGGAAAAAAACAACAAATCCAAGCAACCAATCAGGGCTCCCTTAATACTCCTAGTAGAATTGCGTGACTGCAAGATAGGCAGCATATAATGAGGTTATTCATCCAGTTCTGTTTGACTCTTGGTGATTCGGACAGCATATAAATGTAATAAATAAATAAAACCTGGCCCAAATGCCCAAAGCACAACCAGATCCTTAGTGCATTACCAAAAAGCAGCAGACTCCTTTGCAAGACAAACACCATGGCACTGTGCCGGCTTAGTGCCTCGTGCCCAAATACTCGTGACCCCGGGCTAAACCTTTGCATAGTTTCACTTGGCTTTGGTAAATCTGTTATTTGGGGCTTAGCCAACCGTGGTTTATTCAACAAGCCACCATTAAACAAATGTTGTTTTTCTTTTTGAAGAGGCTGTCCCAACTCGAACAGAGTTTACTAATACTTCCTTAGATTTTATTTTGTTTTTTTACAGAAAATGAAACTATTAAATGACCCGTGGTGGCACAGTGGTTAGGGTGCAGTACTGCAGGCTACTTCTGCCGACTGCCGGCTGACTGCAATTTGGCAGTTCGAATCTCACCAGGCTCAAGGTTGACTCGGCCTTCCATCCTTCCGAGGTGGGTCAAATGAGGACCCAGACTGTTGGGGGTGAGAGGCTGACTCTGTAAACCACTTAGAGAGGGCTGTAAAGCACTGTGAAGCGGTACGTAAGTCTAAGTGCAATTGCTATTAAATTGGCCTATTAGCATGAAATCAGAATGGCCAGAAGCAGCCTCCCTACATCCGGTCTCCAGGCTCATTAACCATCATCCTGCTCTCCTCCTTGTAAAAAAGAAAAGAAAAGAAAAAGGGGGGGGGGGTTGTTGTGCACAGGGAAGAAGAAAAGTCCAGTTAGACTTTCCTCATTCAACCCTCAGACCCATTCTAAGGGTACTTCTGAAGGAATCTGAAATGCTACAAATCTTGCTTTCTCTGTTCTAAGCTGCAGGACCTTTTCCCAAACTTCTGAGAATTGCTCCTGTCCACTTCTCCATCCCTCAAACTGGTAAAGAGCATTCTAGGTGAGGCTGAGTGTGCAGAATTAAAACAGGATGTCTGATGCGCTGGAAATTAAGTTGCTCATTCAGCCTCCGATGGCACCAGACTCTTCCTGAAGCTGCAGCACCCGACTGTCTCCTGCTCAGCATGCAAGTGATCACAGTCCTAAGACCTCTCCCACGCAAATTCACCCGAGGGGGAAGACCCCCTGCTTCCCTCCTGCACTGCAGGTTTCCTAAAGGCTTCTGCTGACACTGAGCACTGTGGTTAGCAGATTATGGCTGAAGACGCCCAGGGACGCCCGTTGGGAAAGGAAGTAGGAGAATGTTCCAAGTCTTAGGGCAGGGATGTCAAACTCAAGGCCCGGAGGCAGGATCCGGCCGACGGGGTGCTTCGATCTGGCCTGCGGGGCTGCCCTGGAAACAGCGAAGGACCGGGCCCTTAGTGCCTCTGCCAGTAAGAACGGAGCTCAGGAGGGCCACATGCGGCCCGCCGGAGCTCTGTTTTTGCTGGCAGAGGGTTGCAGGAGGCCATCGTAGCCAAAAACAGAGCTCGGGAGCTGGTTTTCTCTGGCAGAGCGCTCGGGCCATCACCGGCGCCCCTGACACGAGTGATGTCGAGCTGGCCATGTCCACTCTGGCCATGCACCCCCGTCCCCCGAGATCAAATACAACCCCGATGTGGCCCTCAATGAAATCGAGTTTGACACCCCTGCCTTAGAAAAACAGCGTCATCTCCAGAGTTTGTGCTGCAGGAGACAGACAACAGCAACTTCTTCCAGAGCTGGACAAAGGTGAAGGTTGGGTTAAATAAGCCTTCTGTTTGCAGCAGAGCCGTGCCTATGAATCTGTCTGCCCTGAGCACTAAAAAATGACGCCAAGAGATGTTTGGGGCACAATTACTGCCTGAAATCTGCAGAGGCTGATAAGGATGCAAATGGCGTCCGCCCACAGCTGAACAAGAGGAACAAATGCAGGCTTAAAATTTAGGAGTAATTCCCTGGGGGGTTAAAAAAAAAACACATACACAATTTCAACCATTTGATTACTCAGCTGGGCTAACTGCCCGAATCCACTGCAGTCCTGCTTGTAAATTTCAGGCTGCAAAGAATTCCCTGGCCAAGAAACTCTCCCCAAAAGTTTCTGGGGTAGGGGGAAATCAGAGCAAGTTATTGCATTCATGCCAGGTAATTTTGTGCTGCATCATTGTCTCGAAACAGCATTTCCCAACCTGGGGACCATTGAGAGGTGCGGCCTTCAGCTCCCAAAATTCTTAGCAATAGCCATATTGGCTGGGAATTCTGGGAGTTGAAGTCCACACGTCTCAAAGGTTGATACGTTTTAAGTGGGTGGAGCTCCGTGGCCAAAGAGGATGCATTTCTCTTTGGGTGCAGAAATATCGAATCGCAAATCAACAGACCTTCTCCAGCTACAAACCTACTCCAGCTTTTAGTTCTGCCCCCTTCCCTCCAGGACTCCTGTCCTGCTTAGAAATCACTAAGGCAGATCCCTAAGCTGGTTCCGTCTGTGGCTGCCTTAATTAAAAATAAGCAGCAAATACTGCAAATTGGTTCAAGTGGGGAATTGGAAGATTGGCCTTATTTTGCCCCCCAGACCTGAGTCTATCAAGCCTTGCACCTCCCTCCCAATGGCTGAACTGTAACCGTAACAAAAGGAATTAAGATAAAACCAGCCATGGACTCTGCATAGAGGGGCCCCTCTGGCCTGGGCATCTGAGGCCAGGATCTTTTCCCACTGCACATGTTCAAAGAAGCTTCTCCTGGTTCTTCCCTCCTGAAGCAACGCAGAAAGTTGACGCTCCGAGGAGACACCCCTGTAGAAAGGTAGCACCCACCCCTCTCCTAGAAGAATGAACTATTTTGAGAAATATTAAAAAAGCAGAACGTTATATTTCCCTGGATGAGAAATGGAGAAAGATGCTCCTGGAGACAGAAAGCAGACACACACCCCCCCACCTTTCTTGATGGCCCTCAGCAGATGTCAGCACTTGAGATAAAGAGATAGATAGCCCTATTCATAAGCAAACTCCCTGCAGGAAGGGCTGAACAAAGGTAGGATTAGCCCTCAGACGTAATAGGAATTGCCCAACAAGCCCCTTCATTGCATCAGCCAAACTTCAACCAAACCAGAAACCAGAAGGCACCCAAACACAAGAGAATGAACTACGCTGGGCTGGAGGTTGTGATTTCGTATTCACCAGCAGCGGAAAGTATTTAATGGGGGAGATGTCTAATTCTTTATTTGTATTTGCAGAGGGAGAGATCACTGCAATTATCAGTCCACTTGACAAGCCTCTAACTTTGCACGGACAGAGATGCCAGGCAATGCCAAAGGACAGTGAACAATATCAGCAGGAGGGCTGCATATTATGGAGCGCTAAGAGGCAGAGGGAGGAAAGGAGCTGAGCCCCAAGTTCAAGAAAAAGAGCGTAATGCTCCATGCTTGTTCCATTTGGAAGACGTGGTTCAGGCGACTCTCGGCATAAGAGCATTCTTCTCAACCAAAAAAAAACCATAGCCAGATCATCTAAGTGCTGAGAGAATTCTGTTTATTCATTTGAATTTATTAGTCGCCCAACTCCAATGGACTCTGGGCACGAGAGTCATCTCTGCAGACCTCACAAAAGTCTATCTGGGTCCTGGACAAGTGGCTTCCCTGCCACGGGTCAGAACTGGGGCTGCCCAAGGCAGTCCCACCATGGGTCAGAACTGGGGCTGATTTTGGGATCAATGCAAGCTAGGAGAAGGAAGTGCAGAGAGGCAGAATGCGAAGGAGCTCCTGCCTTTTCCAGGCACCCAGCAAAGAGACTCCAACCCCCAGCCTATTTCACAACTGGCACGCCAGACCCGGATCTCAATAGTTATGTCTGGAACCAACTCTGAAGCCCTGGCTGATTCCCAGGATGTGTGAAGTTAAACCAACAGGTGCGTCCTTATTTTCCCCTCTTGGAGACAGAGCTTTACATTTTTAGGCTTCTGGAGACAAAGACCAGCAACCCATCTCGTGACCTTCCATAGGAGAGATAGGCAAGGGTGATCTCTTCCGGTAGTTCCCAGACTGCGGCCATTACCTGGGTTTGCTAGAACTGAAGGAAGTAGTGGGCCACCTGGTCCCTCTCTGCTCTCAGCATCAAGAGCCAGGGATGCCCAGGGCTTGCTGAACCTGGATACCTGCTGACCTTGTGGCTCAGTGTGGAACAGCAAAGAAAGACCGTCTTTGGGAAGAAGGGAGGCCCACAGCTCTTAGAACCAACCACCTGCCTGGACTGTCCAATCACCAGCTGAAGGAAAGCCCCCAGCTTGGATCACTCATGGATCCAGTCCCATTCAAGTACAGCATCTTCTTTCTCCAAAATAAACAAGCATTCCAGATGGATGGGCCTCAGCCAAGGGGAAAGCTGCATTTGGGGAAGCAGAAAGGCCGAGGATATAGGACACTATTTCTCAGTCATGTCAACTTTAAGACAGGAGGGGAACTTCAACTCCCAGAATTCCCCAGCCAGCATGCCAGTTCTGTCAAGAGAATAATGGACCTTTTCTACTTTTCTCTGCGTTCCAGGACCCAATTTTCTTCCAAGAGGCAAAACCGGTGTTTCTCACTCTTGGCAACTTTAAGATGCGTAGACTCCAACTCCCATGCTGGTAGAGGAATGATGGGACTTAAAGCCCGCTTGTCTTAAAGTTGGCAACACTGAGAAACTCTGATGTAGGGCAAAGCTGTCACGTTCAAAGGGGCCATGTTACACAAGTGGGCAAAGCCAGGATTTGGGTTTTTCACAGATAGCTGTTTGCTTACTTGTTGGGCCTAATTTAGGGCTAAAAGTGTCACAGATTGTTATCAATTTTGCCACCAAAGCTTGATAGAATGATTGGAAGATATTATAAAAAGATCTTCAGAGGCCATGTGTCCAGAGCTCATTGTGTCCTGGATGGTCCCACAAGATTGCTAGGAGAGTTAAGTTTGGGGGGGGGGGGGGAATTGCTGGGTGAAAACTAAGTATCTCAACTCAGCTCAACTCAAACAATAGCCAGCCATTTATTTCTTCCCAAAGATTTTTTTTTTACCATCCATATTCACTACTCTGGCTTTTAACTTGCAACTGTAATTCTAGCACATCTCCTTCCTTCCTTATTCCTGTAAGTCAACTAATTCTGCACCTTTTGGTCTTCCTCCAGGCTCCCTGTGAAACGGGTGCTTATAAAAGCACAAGTAGATCCATCACAGCGGTTCCACTTGGCGAAAAGCTTTTCAGGATTTCCACTGAATTATGATTCCTTCACTTCCTTCCTTCTCTCTTGGTCGCAAAATGCTCTGCTTTTCTAACCTGCAAGGCCAAGTCATGTTCCAGATGAAGACACATTTGATAGATGCAAAAGCTGAGGACGCAAGAAGCAGTGCTGGAAACAATTGATTGCATCTGCAAACCCTCAATTTTGTCTCCAGGAGACTTTGGCCTACGATGTCTCTTCCACTGGTCAAATTCTGCAGAACAAAAATGGCAAAAACTCTGGGAAGAAGGGGGAGGGGTCAAACTATTTTCCAAAGCACCAAAATGCAAGAAACACTGGATGGAAAGAAGGAAAGAAGCAACGTAGAAATAAAGAGAAATTTCCTAACGGTGAGAGCAATCAAGCAACGGAATAGCTTGCCTTCCGAAGTTGTAGGTGCTCCAACACTGGAAGCTTTCAAAAAGAGACTGGACAACCATTTGTCTGAAATGGCACAGGGTCTCCTACTCAAATGGGGGGCTGGATTAGAAGACTTCCAAGGTTCCTTCCAACTCTGTTATTATTCTATGTTCTAAGATGTACAGAAGCCCTTTTATGCATCCACACATGACCTTCAGGGGCCAGTTTGCCCAGCAGCAGCATGCAAACAGGAATGGAGCTTCTCTAGGAACCTCAAAAGAGTCGACCCTCCTCTCCAATCTGCCCTAAGGACTACTGAGGCTGGAGCCAAGCAGCGGTGACCTTGGGCTTCTGCTCTTGGCCTTCTCCGTGCCCCACAATCTTTGAAGTCCAAGCTTGTTTTAGATCAGGAGAAACCAGAAGAGAAGGATCCACCATGGCAAACGCACCAGCTGAGCTGGTTCCAGAAACTTTATCCCCACAAGAGATAAAAAAAAAATAATAATATTCTTTTTTTAATCCATTCACATCCGAAGAAATGGGCAAGAGAGAGCGGAGCGGTTTCGATTTTGCTGCTAGCATGCTAAAGCTCCTCCTTTCTTTCTCTTTCTTCCACGTCTGAAGGAAGAGAGGATGAGAACCAGCAAGCTCAACATGGAGAAAAAGAGAAGCTGCAGGAGCCAATCTGGGTCGGTCACCAGAACCAGAGGTTTGGTCTTCCGAGCTTTCAGATTACAGGGGAGAGAAAGGAAGAAACGAAGCATGAGACCAACCACGTGACACACACTGCCACACATCAAAAACATTTCGGAAGCAGCTTCCGAGATCTGCAAGTGGGCATCGTACACCGTCTAGAGGCTTCCACATGAGGACAAATCATGCATTGCAAAGATCGCTCGGAGGAGGGAGATACTTCTAATGTAATCTACCGGATCCCCTGGAAGGATTGCCCCTATGACTATATAGGACAGAAGGGGAGGAAGTTAACGACCGGATTGCAAGAACACAAATGATGAGTCAGATGAGGATATCCAAACTCATTGGTAGCCTTACAATGCCACGAACGAGGACATACATTCAATTTTGCAGATATTAAGATTGTTGGACGAGCAGGCACAAAAACAGCCAGGGAAGTGATTGAAGCCTGGGAAACAGGCACCTTGTCAGTCAACAGGAGGGCTGACTTACCGCTATCTTATCAAGTACTTAGAAGGTGAGGGCTGGGCAGCTCAAACAAACAACAGCCAACAACTTCAAAGCCAGCCATCCACACACCCCAATCAACATCTAAAAAGGCACATACAACAGGCACCATATAAATACCACAGACAGAACAGCACACGCTCTGCTAGAGAGAAGTTCCCTGAAGATGGGCTCCAGCACGACTCTGAAAGCTCGGAAGACTAAACCTCTTGTCCCGGTGAGCAACCCAGATTGGATCCTGCAACATTATCCCGGGACGCGTATAATCTTCATTCAGAAAAAGAGAAGAGCCTTCACCTGCCGTGCTGCAGGATTTATTTCGCATGGACTCAGTCTTTGCGCATCTGCATCTCTGCAATCACACGAACCGTCCGGAGTCCTCAAGACTTACCTGGATGTTGTCAAAAGATGCTCGGTTTGTGACATCATAGAGGAGCAGCAAAGCTGAAGAAAGAAGGGGAAAAAAAAATAAAAGTTCAGAGCTAAAGGCTATGCAATTTAGCTATGTCAGCCATGAATATGTTGTATCTAGGAAATACACTTGTTCAGTTGGCCATGCCAACACCTGCCACACCTGTGAATTTATGGAATCCTGGTATTCTACCAAAGGAGCAATTAACAAACATATTGATCTAGATCTTATGAATACAGAAGAAACCAGGCCATGAGAGCAGCCAGTCCACAAGAGAACCAATCGGTTGTTCAGAATTTAAACGTAGCTCCAAAGGAACAACCAATCACACGACCAACTGACCACACAAGACTTTTATTCATGAGTTTAAGGAGAATAGGGCAAGTCAATCCTGCTGATGTTGATGAGTCTGGTAACAAAATGTTCGGAAGCTAAATTGAAACAAGCTCGGAGAGCAAACCACGGCCAAAAAAAAGAGAGATACAAGTGTCTGAAGGAGAAATTCATACAGCAGAGCAGAAACAAGGAGGACATACAGTAGTGGCCAAAATTGTGGAAATCTTTTGGGAAAAGTGTATTTTCTAAAACTAGTTAATAATACCTTTTTTTTGGGGAGTCGTCACTCTAAATAACACTGTCCCATTGTTCCTCTCACCAGGTAACATCGGTTTTAGCCCAGTTTTGTCTTTTCAACCTTTGTTTGAGAGATAAAAGAGCCCTTTTCGTGCAATTCTAGATTTTAGGCCAAATTCCTGCAGTCTGCACCGAACAGTCCTTGCACTCAACTTCACATTGCATTGCGCCATTTCATCTTGTA
>JANHFL010008628.1:5163-19885 GCA_032468155.1 Oxyrhabdium leporinum
TCAAGTTTTTCCAAAATGTATTTTTAATCATAATTCATAGGGTTCGACTGTTTGCAAGGTACATGTTGGTTGAAAGTAAGGATTAAAACTTGTTTCTGTTCCTTTCATGGTTCTATGCCTGGATCAATAATATTTAGGTTTTATGAACGACCTTATAAGCACAATATGGTGCTTATAAGCAACCCTTTTACTGATATCTAGATGAAATTTATCTTCAGGCGTTCAATGATAAATTGGAACCCCCATTTACACAATAAATTCAGGGGTGGGCTGCTGGCAGTTCACGGGGGTTCGGGCAGACCCTTAGCGAAATTCTGCAGGAATTGCTAAACCCCCAAATCCCACTCCTGGCTGGCCCCGCCCACTCTGCCCCACCCCTCCCAGGAGTCTCCACATGGCCTGCTGTGGATGCAGGTAAGTGCAGGATGCACATGGAGGCTCAGGGAGGGAGAAGACCGGGATTCCCTAGAGTGTCTGGAGCCTGTAGGAAGGCTGTTTTCGCACTCCCAGAGGCTCCAGGAAAGCCTCTGGACCCCTGAGAAGGAAATAAATGGCCCTCCCAGATGTTCAGGGAGGTTGGAAAAGGTCATTTCCAGTCTCCCTAGAGCATCCGGAGCCGGAGGGAGGCCGTTTTTGCCCTCCCAGAGGCTCCAGGAAAGCCTCTGAACCTCGAGGAAGGTGAAAATGCCCCCCTCACCATGGTGCAGGAGGCCGGCTAGGCCATGCCCACCATGGCCATGCCCATGCAGCAACTGGACAGCGAACCCGTTCTTGAACTTTTTGAAGCCCACCCCTGAACACAGGGGTGTCAAACCCACATCATCATGGCAGTGTCATGTGACATATCGCGACTTGTTTTCCCCTTTGCTAAACCGGGAGTGGGCATGGCTACAGGTGATGCATCTGGCCTGCGGGTCAGGAATTTTACAGCCTTGCTCTAACACCCCAAATCAGCACACGTTCTTGCTTTATCAAATTATTTTCAGTCAGGTTTGGAGCTTAGTTAGACCCATACTATCTCTACACTTGGCTGAAATCAGCTCAAACCAATTTTTGAGAGCAGCATTCACTTCCTTAGTTATTTATGCAGGCTTGGCTTTTCCAGAATGGAGGACCAAGCTTGGATAGCAATTTTCAGTTTTTGATTAAAGCTAAACTTTTGCCCAGTCTCCTTGGCCTTTTTAATAACCCTTAAGAAGTAACAGTAAGCCTGGAAGAAAGTTCATCAGACAAATTACTGTTATCAAAACTCTTGTTATCAATGCAAACCTGGAATGATTTTTAACAATGAACTCTGAATGTGGCAATGCAAAACGATCTAAATCTAGTTTTCAGTAAACATAAGTTCTGGAGGTTGGATATTAGTACGAAGCCAGATTGCTATATCATTTCTTTGGAAATGCCATGCTGGCTGGGGAATTCTGGGAGATGAAGTCCACACCTCTTAAGGTTTAGAGCAGGGCTGTCAAACTCGCAGCCCGCAAGCCGAATGAGTCACGTGCTGGCCATGCCTATGCCCAGTTTAGCGAAGGGGAAAAATGTTCCGATACATCATGTGATGCCACCGTAACGACACGAGTTTGACACCCCTTGCTTAGAGGTTAAGAAACACTGCTTTAGACATGTCTTTATTAGTAGCTTGGAAAAATAGCTTATTGTACCCAGGAGTATGTTCTTTAAAGTTGCAAGAGACTACACAGAACATCAAAGTGATACCCTATCATTTTCTTAAGAGTTAGTTAGGGCAGTGACATCTTATCCCAAGCATTTGGATACTATAAGCCAGTTCTAGTAACCTGAACGGTTTATTAGGGTTTTTTTTTCATTTATCCCTTTCTCAAGCTAAACTTTGGAATCTGCTTTGGCTCTCTGCTGCCTAAATTAAACTTGACATCAGCCTCATAAAGTTGGCTTGATTTATAGTAAATGACTCTATAAATTTCAATAATTCACAGAGTTTATTATTACCCTAATTATTAATCCTGCAGTTAAAATTCTGTATTTGGAAGGAATTGTTCAAGGTAGAGCCCTTTGTTCTGGTTAGGAATTTTCGGCAAAGCATTTTGGAACTGGCTGTTTTCCAGTGCTTATTTCAACAACACAACTGTATCTCAACACATCCCTCCTTCCCACCCCCTGTAAACATTCATCAGAACCTGTGTTCTTTTCTTCAAGAAATTCACCTTGGTCTGCATAGGGTGCCTTCTTCAAAATTTTCCTTTAGAACAAAATCATGAGGTACGTTAAGCTGAAGGATAATTCTATCCAATAAGTTTCAATCCACTCAAACTCTATTTGTAAAACATCAAGGAAAGCCTTTAAAAAAAAAACAGAAGAGCAAATCTCTAGTAATGCTGCATGGTACAATGGAGTACACAAGAATTATATTTGTAGGCTTTAAAAAGGTTTTTATTTATCAAATAAAATGTATATTGGGTTTTTATTTTTGTAAGCCACCCTGAGTCACTGAGAGTGAATGGGTGGCCATACAAAATTTCATAAATAAATAAAAATAAATAAATACATTTAGATACCGCCCATTTCACTCTCAGAAATTAATTAATTTCAACCAAATATATTTTATTTTTATTTGTTTTATAAAAGGACTGCAAAGATTCAATTTGGAAAATTCAGTTTGGAAATTCAGTGCAAAGCTGCCTCAATCAGCTCTCCCCACAAAATCAGAAAGTCAAGTTGAATGATTGAACTGTATGCATCTGAATCTGTTCAACTATTTGGAAGGACTTTTTTGCTTGACCAAACTCCCCTTTTCATTATTTAACCTTTAAAAACAAATCAACCTGACTTCCAAACATTAAATTAGGTCAGTTTCATTTTCAAATCTCTGTGGATTGTGAAATTGGAATGGCGTAAGTCTAATCAATTATTTCAGTTGAACTGGGGCTGATCGCACAGCCTTAGTAACTGGTGACTATGATAGCTGTTGTGTTGAATATATTTTTAGGATACACATGTATTTCAGGTTCACGGGGAAGTGGCAGATGAAAAGGTAAAAGGCCACTACTTTGACTTGACTAGGCTACATTGCGTCACAATAACGTCATAATATGACATAATTGCAAGATGATTGGACAGGAAGATGAAAATCATATTGGTGACTGACCTGTGTTCTTCAGGCGAATCTACATGCAGTTTAGAGCAGTCATTTTATGCAATACATTTTGCAACCCCTCTATGTTGATGGCTGTCAGTCTTGGGGAGCTGGGAGCAGACTGGTTCTCCAGGAACATTGTATGAACTACAAAACGATAGGATCCAATCTGGGTCAGTCACCAGGACCAGAGATTTTGTCTTCCAAACTTCTGGACTCGTGGTAGAGCCCATCTTCAGGGAACTTCTCTCTATCAGAGAGTGTGCTGTTCTGTGTGTTGTATTGATAGTGCTTGTTGTAAGTGGCCGTTTAGATACTGATTGGGGTTTGTGTTGATGGTTGGCTTTTAAGTCATTAGCTGTTGTTTGCTTGTGGTGCCCAGTCTTCACCTTGTTCTAAGTACTTGTGCAAGTACTTAGAAGACCCTTTAGAAGGTGTGTTTGCTTGTGCTGCCCAGCTCTTGCCTTCTAAGTACTTGTATAAGTACTTAGAAGGCCCTTTAGAAGGCAAGGGGCCTTCTAAGTACAAGTACTTGTACAGCTAATGACTTAAAAACCAGCCATCAACACACCTCAAGCAATGTCTAAAAAGCCAAACAACAGGCACTATAAATATCACACCCAGAACAGCACACATTTTGCTAGAGAGAAGTTCCCTGAAGATGGGTTCCAGCACAAGTCTGAAAGCTCAGAAGACAAAACCTTTGGTCCTGGTGACCTACCCCAGATTGGATCCTGCAACATTATCCTGGAAAATATATATTCGCCTTCATTTATACAGAATGATAGCCCAGAGGTGGATGCGCCCATGATACATAGACATACTCAAATTTACACTTTGGGGTGGTTGTGGCGGAACAAAGAAATGCTGCTCCAAAAAGCTGTTGCTCCATTGTTTTAATAGTAGATGCAATGACTTTGAGTAGATTCTCTGTGTTAAATATCACCACAAAATTGTGGAAAATAGAGAAGGGCTCACTTGGTGTCATGCTCTGCTTCTCTATTGTGTTGCCATTATCTACATAAAAGTTACCTACAACATGTTTTCAGTGGCTCTGGACAGTTTTATGATTCATAGTTAGAGATGTACTGTATAGAGAATGTAAATAGTTGCTTCTTGTTCATGCCTCCCTCCGTCCATGCTTTTGCCTGCTTTTTTCCCCATTTTGCCAGTTGACACTGTTTCACAGATGCTGGTATTTAATAAATAAACAACAAGCTATATATATTTTTGCTAGATGTGTGCTTGATGTGATATGGATATAAGGGCTGACTAAGAATGTGCTGGAGGCAACTAAGCTAGAAATTACTCTCAGTTATCTTCCAACACATAGGAATTGGGAGTTTTAGCCTGTCTGCAATTCAAGCTGGACTGCTATTGTTCTGTTGCCTGAACGTAACAGTCTGTTCTTCATTATCCATCTGATGAGTTGAGAGGAAGGAGAAAATAGTCAGGGTCTCTAGAGGAACTCTGTATGGGCCACAGAAAAATAGGGCCAGGAATTTACCATCAATGCTCTTTTTTAAGAGCTGTCTGAACCAAATGTAAAGATGATAAGATATATTCCTATTTAAAGTCAGGAACATGGATTTCCTTCTAGTTGGACATCCTGTTCAAATAGTGATATTGCTTTCAGACTGGAAGCAAATTTCAACTCAGCCTTCAAAGAGTGATTACCTAATGCCACATTAAAATTAAGGAAGGTAAGCAACACTAGAAAAATAAAAGAGGATAGAGGAGAGGTCAAACTTCCTTAAATAAATAAAAACTCAATTTTAAGCAAAGCAATGTTTTTAGTAACCAATTACTTCCTCCCTAGAACCCAATTCTAATTTCTCTTCAGATGACATAAATATTTTCCTTATTTAAGTCTCTTTGATCTTTTTAGAACCATATGTCCTTGTGAACTTAGTTCATGGCAATATATTATAATTACAGCTATAGATTCTTTGATTTATTTATCATACTTTCTGTTGTATTATCCATCTCTGGGAGGTATACCACATTAAAAAAATACAACTTAAAGGATTCCTTTATAAAAAAGGTTTTAATATTTGAATTTTATGGATGTTTTTAATATACTATTATAAGTGCTCTAGAGTTGTTAAAGTAGGCAGCCTGAAAATAATTGCAAATAAACAAAATACAATTTAAATACAATAAATTGCATAACATAATTAAAAGGAATTAAAATGTACAAATCATGCTGGAAGAAGTAGAGGATGTTCAGAAGAAAGCCATGAAATCATCTCCCTTCCCCCCTCCATTACTTTGTCCAGAAATTTAGACTACAATGCAATGCTGAAAGCTGAGCAGTTTGGGTCATTCTGGCCAATACAAGAAGTCAGAATGATTTTTCAAATCTCCTTATTGCCTATTTGCTCAATTCTCTCCAGTTTATGATTTGATATTGCCTGCCTCCATCATTCAGTGTGTCTTCACCTTGTTGTCTCTGATCAGATGTTGAAAAATTAATAGCCTTTCTAAGATCATCTGGTGGTTCATAGATGTATCTGTCACCTTGCCATCTCCCTTCACCTGTTTGATTTTTGGCAGAATAGCTACAGCAGTCTCAATGGTTGCTCATCCAAAGTTAAAACTCTTTATTAAAGCCCTGATGAGGTGATGAACTGAGTTACTTGAAAGTAATTGAAACTTGGAGGACACTGAACTCTTCATGTTTGAGGGAATGCTAATGAACCTTGTCTTATATTCACAATGAAACAGAGGTGAGAGGAGGCCTCCCAAATGTTATTTGTTCCTTTTGTAGGATGCCCTATGAGAATAGAAACAATTTGAATAAAATGATAATTTGAATTTCAAATTATATCACTTTCTATATTTTTAATTTCTTTCTAAATGAGTCTTCCACCCAGAGCTATTTATATTTGGGCTGTTATATGATGACTGAAATTGCTCAGAGTCAGTGATGCTAAATTTAATATATATGTATAGATTTTATTAAAATAAAGACAATTTTATAAGAACTGCTGCTGCCTTTTCAAATGAAAAAATTAATTCAACAATATTGTGCTTAAAATCTATAGAGTACAATAATTTAAGAATTATCCAGAAATCCCTCACTTGAGATACTTGAATTTCATTTTAGATTCCATTTCTTCCATGAAGAAGAACGATGGTCTTTTAAAATCACCTATCAGTGAAGTGTCCTATTTTAGTAGAACTCATAAGTACCATACTAAGAACTGGGATCCCAAATGTCCAAAAAGACATAAGAGATCAGAGTTAGTCTTGAAAGGTATTAGATCCCAGGTTTGAATACATCAGATCTACAGCTAGGCTAAAACAATTGGGTAAAACTTCCTAATCAAGATTGATAAATATCCTAAGTCCACATCCAAGCCATGTCAGATTTATAGACGTTCATTCTAGTCAGATCAATTTACATTTTTGCATAATGCACAAAAAATCCATTGGGAATATTTCACTTAACAACTGCCATGTTCCTCTAACCACTGCAGTGATTAATGATTTTTGATTAATGATTTTTAATTTGTAAAAATTGATCACAACTTCAAATTTGATGCCTCAATCTAGGACTGCAACAATTCATACCAGTTCACCAGTGAAAAAAAGGTGCCCTATACCTGGATTAGCTTCTGGCTTTTGTTTCTCCAAAATGGTATCTTGGAATTGTAATATCAAAATTGCCCTCCACATGAGGCTTCCAGGGCAGTCTTGCCCTCATTAATTTCACTCCAACTGATATCAGATTCCTAGAGACCCTGGTCCCTTTAATATAGGGGTGTCAAACTCAAGTCATCATGACAGCGTCACGTGACGTATTGGGACTTTTTTCACCTTTGCTAAATCAGGCATGGGCATGGCCAGTGCGTGACGCCAGTGCATGTCGCCGGGAGCTTGACAGCCCTGCTTTAATACAAGGAGGGAAATAATGTTCAGGCAAAGCTATTCAGGAAAGATAGTCAGTCCAAATTCTGAGCACCTGGGGAGTTTCTCAGACATGTCTTCTTCTTTTCTGGAGAAGTAATGCACGCATACTTAGCGGAGTTCAGTGTACTATAATAAATATAATATAATAAATATAATAAATGACATCTAAAGTTCTGCCCGCAGATTGTAATTGGAACAGTGACATGGAAATATTTCAGTAATCTAAATATCCAGCAATAGTTACACACTACCGGCATCGATCACTGCAGTGTGTTTATAGTGTGGGGGTGGATCATAAAACTAGTCACAGCAGCACCCACCTACACTATCTAATTTTTAAGACATTTCCCGAAGGGATTCATGAGCGAGAAGTAAAGCTGGGCTGACAATAGCTGATGCTTAAATATCACAGTGTCTTTAAGACTGTTTAACCCTTAACTTCTCATTCTAAATGGGACATAGCTGTCAGGATTTTAAGACTTTAATCTGGTATTCCTAATAATTCTCAAAGTAGAAGTTAAGCTTTGAAAAGAACATATTAAATTCTCATCATGTCTAATGAGCACAGTCATGTTTCCGATAAATGCCAAAGTTAACTATAAATAAAGCATGCATTCAAGAATTCCTTAACATCCCTCTTGTTGATACAGACTTAACGGTCACTTTCTCAAAAAGGGCACAAAATAAATGTCATCATAAGTGAGGCAGAAATAACTTTGGAAAGTAATCTAATAGAAAGCCGAGCTGATGGTCTATATTATCTATAATGAAGAGTTCTTTTCCCTTTTTCATACTCACATTCATAATTAGAAGTTCCTAATTGTCTAATGAAAGTATTTTCTATTAGATTAATCAATAGAATTACAAAATTGCCCTTTCTACATACTAAATCATTTGTGTGGCTTCTGCATATGATGTGACATAATCTGAGTAAAGTGATGCCAATTGTATGAAATTCTAGAGATGATGTTGAGTAAATGAGACTTGGAATGGAAATCCACAATGATGAGCAATAATTAATTAAATTATTGCTTGGAAACACAACTGTCCAGAATTTAGAAAAGCAAAAACATTTTTTCAGTGCTTTGATAGCAGTGACCATTCCAACCAGGTTACTGGTTAGAAGTTTGAAGGGGTTGAAGTTTGCACCTCCTGCATTGATGGATCCTAGGTAGATTTACACATACTAATACTTCTGTGTCAGAAACACTAATGTGCCACTGTGGTGAAAGAATTTGCTGGTGACATCACCATTGCCCGGGAGACACGTAGTTGGGGGGTCCTTTGGTAACCCAGTGAAGTTGCCCACCAAAGTGGTACCCATTTATCTACTCACAGTCATCTGCTTTCAAATTGCTGGGTAGGCTCATCCTACCCTGCAGCAACAATGGATCTTGAATGTGAGCCTGCTGATTGTCAGCCCAGCATTCTAAACTTGTGAGCCACTGCACTCCTTACATTTACAAATGGCGGTAGCAGGCAACAATAGTGATCCAGCTAAACCATGTTGGCATAGCTCAGTGTTGATGTTTGATAAAGAATTATATAGCTAGATAATGTAATATTGGGGTACCCAATCTAGTTAGCATATATCCATCATACAGAGGACAAGCTCACAAAATGGTGGCCATAGAAAGTTTGCCAATTTGCAGAAAAGTTGTAAGAATGAGATCATTGATGAGCACTGAACCCTAGAGGTGGACATGGCTGGACAGGGAAGCTTCACCTTTAAAAAATGAGGATGTTCCCTATTGTCTTTCTGAACCCAGCAGGAGCTTCTCTTTGAAGTAGAACAGACCACATCATACATGAACCACTCTACTGTAGGTACCTGATATTTTCATTTTGTAAGAATGTCTATAAGATTTGTTGGAGGCCAGAAGCATCCTCAAAAATAAAGACGATGCTGGAAGCTTGTAAACTGCTTTTCAAAATGGGAGATTCTACCAGTTTCCTTCAGCCAACCTTATAGGGAAGCAGGGACATTCTATTTTAGATTGTCCAATCTCCAAAATAGGACATGATTGAATGGACCCCAAAAAAAGTGATCCTCGGTTATTTTCCTCTCTTCGCTTAAATTCAATTATCAAATTAAATTAATCTCTGTTTAAATCCAATGATTTTGTGTTTACTTTGAGACAGTTTGCGACTTCTGCTGACTATCTGGCCTGGTCCCGGTAGTTCTCTTGGCATGGGTTTTGGAAGTGATTTGCCATTGCCTCCTTCCTATGTCTAAGATAGAGTGACTTGTCCAAACTGGTTTCATGCCTAAGCAATTGCAATACACTTAGACTTATATATACACCTCATAGTGTTTTACAGCATTCTCTGGGCAGTTTACAATGCGAGCATATTTCTTCCATAATCTGGCTCCTCATTTTACCAACATTGGAGAGATGAAAGGCTGAGTCAACCTTGAGCCCATCAGGATCAGACTCCAGGCTGTGGGCAGAGTTAGTCTACAATGCTGCTTTCTAACCACTGCGCCACCAGGGCTCCTTAAGGTGGGACTAGAACTCATGGTCTCCCAGTTTCTAGTCTGGCGCTTTAACCACTGCACCAAACTATCTCTTTTAACATTTCAGTTAATTAGTTAGGAATTTTAGAGGAGGGGAGGAGAAGTGGGGCAAATGTCTTTTGTTTCCAGAAAGAGATTATAATTTTTTCTTGGCAAACCCTTTTATCATTCCTTTCATTGTTGCCTTGCTTTGTATGTAGTTAGTTAGCTGCAGGAGGAGTTGTTTCTCTTTTTTTTAATCAACCTTAGCCAGTTGATTTTCACTCTAAAGCAAATAACTGCTCAAGAGAAACCGTGTTAATAGGGTCAGAGATTAGAGCTGCGGCCGTGAAAATGAAAATACTTTTTAAAACAAGGGGGGGGGGGAGAACAACATAGACAATAGGGGTTGAAGTGAGATGAAGTACATCAGCTAGGCCTCCTTAATTTGATTTTTAGCAATTCAATTAGGAGGCTGTATAGGTTTAATGGCTCTTTGTTGACAGCCTACTTCCCTCGGCCATTAGTTTTATAGCTGGTGCATCATATTGGCATCTGAATAATCAGATATGTTTCAGCAGCAGAAAGGGGGAAATGAGCTGGAGAGTGCAACATGTTGGTCACAGATTACTGTGGCTTCCTTTAATGTAATACACCTTCAGTTATGTTGGTCTATAAATAATATACATCCCTGCCCCCCATGAAATTCAATGTAAATTAAGTTTTGTCTAAAATGTTATTGGGGGAAATCAAAAGCAGTTTTAATCAGATTAGTAAAATTTCTTAGGTGGATTAGATCTCTGTGTTTGCCTGGGAAAGCTGTTTAAGCTGAATAGTCTCATCTAAGATATCTGCTATTAAAATTCTGGCAAACATTTGTCAGAATAAAGCTATATATAGATAATCTTTGCCTCCCATGGCAGCTATCACAAACAAATTCTCATCTTGACAAGAAAGATGTTACAGTCCTTCCTGTGAACACAAGCATAATACTAGTTTTGAATTGGAACCTTGGATGCCATTGTTGGTTTATGGAAGTTGTGGTCCAACATATCTAGATGGCAGAAGTTGATAAATTCCAAACTGTGGAACTATACGTTTCTAAACCCTCAACTAGCATAATTGATAGAGTTCATTAGAATAATGTTCTACAACATTGGGAAGGGCAAGGTGGATTGATTGAATGATTGATTGGTTATATGCCACTTTGCTGCTGGTTGTCCTCTTTTTCTCTTTCTTTCCACCTTTCTCAGGATTTTAGACTTCTCTAGAGAGTAAGTCTCTGCATAGTATGTCCATAGTAAGATATATTGAGCCTGGTCATTTGTGCTTCTGGTAAGAACTCTGGGTTGATTTGTTCAATTGTCTATTTGTTTTCTTGGCTGCCTGTGGTTCTTAGGAATCTTCTCCAACACAAAGTTCAAAAGCATTTATTAAATTTATAAGCCATTTTTCCTTCAAGCTCTCAAGGTCCTTGCCATGACTGAGTGAGAAATTAAACTTGTGTCTCCTAAGTCTGAGTTTAGTTCTCCAGTCCATTTGATAGCTCTAGTTTGAGACAATAACTTACAACAGCTACCATTCAAGGCACGCTGTCCAGGTAGTCCTTGACTTACAACTAGTTATTTAATGAGCATTCAAAGTTACAATCATTCCGAAAGAGTGCTTTAAGCACTCTTTCATTGCAAAATATCTCTCTCTCATGTGATCACCATTTGCAATCTTCTCTGCCTGCTTTCCCAGAAAGACAATGGGGAAGTCAGCAGGGCAAGTTGCAAGCTGCTGCTGCTGCAATGCAAGGGGCGGAGACAAAAATCCTTCATTGGACTGCAGATACAAAGTTCAGATCGAAACTGTTTCTGTACCCTGCATGTTTCCAAACTGTTTCCTTCCATGCACAGAGGGGAGAGGAACTCCTGCATTGAGGTGGAGTAACACATCTGGCTTCCTGACAATCTGCTCTCCATTCCTCCAGCTCAGTGCAGGAGTTATCTTGCATGGGGGGGGGGCAGCTGCTTGCCTGCCTGCCCTCCTTCTTCAGACAGCTTTTTTGCTCCATCATCTTAATGACCCATGTGGTCACTTAATGAAGTTGCCCGTGATTCCAACTTCTTCCAGAAGGCAAATGTCACAGCTACAAATGAGATTTGTACAATAAAACTTACCCTGTCACATTGCACCAGACAGGCATCCAGGTTTTAATATATACTAGAGTAATATTTGGAAATACAAGACCTTGTAGGAATTTCTTGACATGCCTCAATAAAATCTGAAAAGTATGTTGGCCAAACCCCAACATTTTAATAGTTTTAAAAACCACTAAGTATGGTTCGTTAACCTCTCCAGGCAACCGATTCTAGCACTTTTAGTCAATTTTATCCAGCCTTGACTTCTAAACGTTGTTTTGCTACCTAATGAAAAACGAAATAGCATAAATCACTTATCCACTTTCCCAGATGACTCCGCTGCAGGACATCTGTGTATAACAAGCCTGTTGACTTTGCTTGTAATTTCCACTGTTAACAATAAATATGCCAGCTTCTGTGATAGATATGAAATCTACTGACAGCTTGAAACAATAGAATGAATTATTTTGGCAACTTAAAAGGTAAACCACCAATCCCGATCCATCACTTTTCATATGCTGATCTGTGACCTTTAACTGGTGAGTCTAATTGATCAGAACACCTTTCATTCAAGTGGGGGAAAAAAACACAACAGTTTTATTTAATCAGGTAACACAGTTCTAAAAGGATTTTGTATATTTGTCTCTATGCATCTTCTAAAATAGTGCCTACCTTTATATATTCCCACAGAGCTAGAAATAAAGTTTGCAAAACTATTATTTTGCCATAGGCAGATTTTCGCAAGTTATACTCATTTGACTCATCTATTAAAACTTTATTTCATTAAGGGAAATAATTACAAAATAAAATATAAACAAATAAAAAGCACCCTATCAGCTGTGACCAACATTCATAATTTTGTTCACAGTATTGCTTTGATTTTCACCTTAGAAAAATAATGTGTTTTGCAACATATGAGAGTATAAAATGTACTAAATTTGTCTTGAAGTAATCTTGAAAATAATGTCCACGTTTTAATGGAATTTACACCAGAGAAATTGATTAGATCAGTGTGTTTTTTTAAAAAAATGGTGATTCAGTGTCACTATTAGGAATGTTTGTAAAGAATTTCCAAATCCATAATAAGAAGGATTTGGAGACAGTTGTTAAGATGATTTTTTGCACTGGTAACTTATGGCATCTTCGTAGCACCAACGTAGCACATCACTGAAATGATATAAAATCAGTCTGCAGTGCTGTTATTTTGGCACAGCAATGGTTGGATAACTCCAGAAGACACTATAAATTGTTAGTGTGGAAATGACCTTTTAGTACCGTGGACAGAAGAAGAACCAATCAATCAGTTTTGGATGAAACAAAGACTGACTGATCCCTTGATGCAGTGATTAGCAAGCAGGCTCTCAACATGCTTTAGGGATGTGATACGAGTAGATGATGAACCAGAAAAAAATAATGATGCTTAACAAGGTTGAGGAAAACTGAACAGCAAAGATATGAAACAAGGTGGAAGGGATCAGGGCTTTCACTGGTATGTCCTTGAAACAGCCGTGCATTGACACTAGGGATTAAACCAGGACATTTGTCCATAGAGTCACAGGAGCTGGACTCAGCTACAGGGCTTCTGTCTAAGTTAACTCTAGTGAAGAGAGATGGAATAAGATTCACTTATTCAGCCTCTATACATTTTCCACAGCTTTGTAACAGAAAAGAAAGACAAAAGGATGTTTTGACTCTCACTTTGATGCTGTAAATAGAAAATCTTGATCTTAGGTCCAGCTCAGATCCTCTGCATTTCTCTTTATCATAAGACAGAAAAATCAGGTGGAATCAGATGCACGTTACTCAATAACAGGACCTGTTGTAAGGGAATGGGACATAAAAGGGAAGGAAAATGCTACTATTTGAGTTTATTGATTGATCTTTCTTCTTTTCTTCCCCAGCATTGTAAATTCTAATATGCTTGCATTAGTGGAAATTTAGAGAAATAACCAAATTCAGCTTCCAGTTATTATATTGTCTGCATAGAAGTAACATCAAACATCTGTCAGATTCCCAGTAATTTTTGAGCAATGCGGTAATGTTCATAAACCTGGGTTAGAAACTGTTGTCTGATAACTATCAAAGCAGAATTATCTAGCCATTTTTATCCAAGGGTTGAACTTTGTTCTGAATATTATGCTCCGGCCAGTTTCCATTAAGTGGACAGGGCTAATATGAAAACTAATTTTGATTTGATTTTAATAATTCATATTTAATTCAGAAAATATGATCTTTCTTATATTTAAAATGCCTCTGGTCAGTTGTAACTTCTAGGGGAGCTCAGATGATTTCGCCCAAACCTTAAGGCAGAGAAGGTCCATGTGGTCATGGTTTGGCAGGGAAATATAGATAATATTGGACTGATGAACAAATGGTATCACTTTCTACAAATTAGTTTCCGATATTATCTTAAATGAGATTCTTTGTGGCGGTAATGATTTACTACAAACAAATCAAAAAGCAATCATTGCCAAAATGTTTTGGGTGTGTGGGCAAGGGACTGAACCAAAAGAGAAAATTAATTTAAAAGTAGAAAGGAAAAAAAGGGGGGGGGAGAATGCGAAGCAGCAAATCACAGAAAATAGGAAGCTCCATGCAGGAGGGATTTATAATAGGAAGAAAAAGTGGAGCCGTTACTCTTGGATGACAACACACATATTAAGACTCCCAGCTTTAATCCATGGCATCTTTAGGTTGAACTAGAATAATATGCCCAAAGTTAGAGAAAAGGATTGACCGTTAGTCCCAAGCTAAATAATCCAATGATTTGACATGTTATAAAGCAGTTTCTTATAGTCTTACATAAATCATGACATTAACGAGGTGTTTTGGTTAAGGTATTGGAATAGGACCAAGAGACTAGGGTTCAAGCCATAGTTACTCATTATGTGGCTTTGGACCAGTCAACTTCTCACTCCAGCATAACTCAAATATGTTGTGGGGGAAAAGTGCAGAATGGGCTGCTGTGTATGTGTTGCCGGAAGGGAAGGGAAGGAAAGGAAAGGAAAGGAAAGGAAAAGAAAGGAAAGGAAAGGAAAGGAAAGGAAAGGAAAGTAGTTTGCTGGCAGTAGA
>JANHFL010008628.1:19985-45329 GCA_032468155.1 Oxyrhabdium leporinum
TGGCTGCTGGTGATCAAGTGGATGAAATGGTCTCCGTCAGCGATGCAGATTCTGAACTCTCAGAAAAAGTCTTCTTGATCAACTATGGATTGAATGAATCCTGAGTCATAGAACCCTACAGTGTGTGCGCTGGAAAGGACCCTGCCCAATCTTCAATCAGAGTATATGAGAGCCTTGGAGATATTTATAGCTTAGCTCCCTTAATCATTCCTCACAGGAAATGGTTTCCAGATCCTTCCCCAGCCTAGAAGTTCTCCTCTGAACCTGGTTCTCCCCCCTTCTTTTCAAAAACAATGCCCAGAATCTGTCATGGAACTTCAGTGTAGGATATAATGGGACAATTTCCCTCCTCTGGTTTGGGCACATTGGTCCCTTTTTAGGCAGCCCAATCCCCTATTGGGTTTTCTGGGTGCTGCATCTCAATCTTTGCTCAGATCCAGCCAGTTTTCTGTTTGGACTCCTAGATTCTTCTCACGAGCTCTGCTATCATACAAGGCTTTCCCAATCCTCTGCCAATTTATTGCACCTTCCCCCACCAGAGACGAGACTTTACATTTGTCACTGATGATCACCATTTGCTAGATTTGGTTAGAATTAGATTGTGAAAAGAGATTGGGCGGGGAGGGGGGTAGAATAGGTAGATATCATAGATAGTTATAGACAGGCAGAATATTTAAAAAAAATACCAACTAATACAAATTAATATAAAGTAAGAAAAAATAAAAAGTTATCCAAAAAAAGCTAAAAATGTAAGAAACGGAAAAATAAAAGAAAATAGGAAAGGAAAAGAAAAGAAAAGAAAAAGAAAAGAAAGGAAAGGAAAGGAAAGGAAAAGAAAGGAAAGGAAAGGAAAGGAAAGGAAAGGAAAGGAAAGGAAAGGAAAGGAAAGTAGTTTGCTGGCAGTAGAGAATACTTCATTATCTAGTAATCTGGCATGCATTCACAATAAAGCAAGTACTATACAAAAGCCATTGTGTGTTGGTTTAGTATCCTTTTATTTAACTGTAAGGTACTTATTTTCCATTCATTGCTTCACACAGCAGCTTGCTATTGATAAACAGGTAAAGCATCCACCGATATAAATTTTCCCAAACAGCAGTATCAGATTTGAGGAAATAATATCATGTTCATGGTTGTCAAAAGCAGGAATTAATAGCCTACTCAGGGAAGATCAATTTGAACAATCCATTTCTGAAAGCGCTCTTGAAGACCTGCCCCAAAGAATAAGGCATAAAATAATAGGAGTGAAACTCTGTAGCTGAGGATTTTTTACAAGTAGTCCTCAATTTACAACTACAATCGAGACCAGATTTCCGGTTATAAGTTGTTAGGGTTGTAAGTTGAGTTACCCACATGACCGGATTTTATGACATTTTTTGTGGCAATCATTAAATGAATAAACATGGTCATTAAGCACAATCCTAAGTGGAAAAACATTCTTCCAAATGCTGGAAACAAGAAAAAGAAGCATCACAAATTTTGAACGCAGGATTCTACAACTAATCATAAAGGTGAGCCAGTTGCCAAGTGTCCAGAATGCAATCATATTAGTGAGTGTGTGTGTGTGCGTGTTTGTCATGATATTTACAATGGCCAGAAGTGCTTAATAGGCTGCAAAGCACCAGTTCCAGGCCTGTCATAATTTTGAATTATTGTTAAGTAGCCAATCATAGGTGATTAAATCCTGCTTTCTTTTTGCGAGTCACATGTATAGAATCTCTGCCTATGAGCTTTGCATATGGACAGAATTAAATTAAGTGGACCTTTAATTAACCTAGTCCCAGAGCATTTAAGTTAATCATGAATTATTTTACTGCTTTGGTAAAACACTTCATTCATCTTCATAAACTTTTTAAAATTCATTAAAAAATATCTAAAACAGATTTTATAACTTTCAATACTAGGTGCTCTGTATGCAAATTTCTCAGATATATATGGGTTTTAATATAGATCTCCCTTATGTGCTATAATTGCACAATTTCACCAATGTCCTTATGTACATTTCTCAAAAAGCTGAGAGATTTTTTATGAACCTAATAAGCAGTAAGCTTTAAAATATCTCAAATTTTTACATTCCTATCAACATTCTTCATAAAATGTGGCTCTAGACGTCTTAACATTGTGGTTGTCCTCTGAATAACTCAATCTACTCCTTGACCCTTTTAATATGGGGCATTCAGACCTAGAGAGAGTATTGTAACTCTGAATCAGTCAACACAGAGTTCAATGAAATGATTTTCTCCAGAGATCCACCTGCAGCACTTCTGTTAATGCAGCCCAATGTTGCATAAACCATTTTAGCTGCTGCATCTCACTATTAGATCATGCCCTCTCCTACTTACAAAATGATCCCCCTTATTTGCACTGCAACTATGTTAGACATCCAAATCCTGTATCTTTTAAAGATGGGTGGCTACAAAAACAAATAATCAAGCATTTAACTTTTATTCCCAAACACAGGACCTTAAATTTGTCTCTTAATGGGCCATCTAAATGATGTTGTGGAAGCCCTGTTGCTGTCTTCAGACTGGTGAGAGTCTGGATGGGGAACAACAGGCCTCAAGTTAGCCCTACTAACCCTGGATTCATGGCTTCTGCTTGAATAGTAGGTGACAGTTGTGGCCAGCACAGTATTAGCACAACTTGTACCAATTGAACCTGGTTCCTGGACCAACGGGACTTGTTCACAGACACTCATGATTAATTCAGCTGTATTGTCAGAGCAGTGCCGTGGCCTAGAGGTGAAGATGCTTGCCTCCCACTGGGAAGGTTGAGAGTTCAATCCTAGGCAGTGTCAGATGTTTCCCTATCAGGGCACAAAGAGAAGATATATGTTGCGAACTCCACATAGGCATTGGGAAGGGCATCCAGCCAGTAAATGCTCAGCTCCACTCAGTTGCCCTGACTGTACCCAAAAACAAGGGATTAAAGGTCATTAAAAATGTTAGTGGAAGTATATTATGTGTTGCTGCTTGGCTGCTATTTTATGTTATTTATAATTTTTAGCTTATTGT
Source organism: Oxyrhabdium leporinum (assembly GCA_032468155.1). Taxonomy (NCBI): domain Eukaryota; kingdom Metazoa; phylum Chordata; class Lepidosauria; order Squamata; family Cyclocoridae; genus Oxyrhabdium; species Oxyrhabdium leporinum. The sequence continues at coordinate 23,000 of JANHFL010008628.1, forward strand.
GGGGGTTTTTTTTTCAATTGTAGTCTCCCAAGATCATGAGATGGGAGCTCATACAAATTTAGGAAAAGAAACCATCCTGCTGCCTTTGGCTAAATAATCCCTTAAACTATTTAAATTGTGATTTTGCTTGCAAATGAGTACTTACTAGTCATCGTGTCATAAAAAGGAAAGGTTAGTTTGACATGACTTCATCTTGACAAGCCCATGTTGTCTCCTGAAAATAGTATCCCTTTACTGTTTATAGACATGATGCTTGACAAGTTCTTGCAGCTGGGTCTTAAATTAACTTTTTTGCAGGTAAACTGGTATTTCTTGCAGATATTTCAATGCACCGTTGTTGCTACTTTGCCACTAGTTGTAGTGAGTCTGAGATCTTACAGCGGCTAACTAAGTGGCCCACTCTTTCTTCAGTTTTTTTGTAGAGGAGGCATTTGCTGTCTGTGGCTGTCTTCTCAATTCTGGCTTCGTATGCATTTGTTCTTAAGGCTTGGTCTTGTGCAGTCAAAATTAGCCCTCTGTCTCTTTCTTCAACTTTCCTGCTCTTAGCCGTTGCTGGGTCTTCTCATTTGCTTTGCTTTCAAATTTTTGATGTTCTGTTCATGTAATACTTTGCCTTGCCATGCTTCTTTTCTATTTTTCATTTGATCTTTGTTGCAGGCCAGGTTGGTGTCTTTGTATTCAGTAATACTTCATAGTGTCCTAGTTTCAATGCATCTTCTTCACTGTCCTTCAGATATTCTTCCAATGCCCTTTTTTCCTCTTCAACTGTCTCGTGTGCTTGCAATATTTCACGCCCACCTATGCTTCTTGTCAACATCGCTGTGTGGATAAAGGACGTGATTCAGTCTTTATTATTTTTTCTTGTTTTCCTATCAGGGCTTCTACTATATTTTGTATTCAGTCAATTACAGGTAGTTAAAGCTTACTGAAAAAAGTGACTTCCGACAGGTCCTTTCAGTTACGATGGTCGCAGCATCACCATGGCCAAAAATCAAAATTTAGATGCTTGGCAACTGGCACATACAGTATTTATCATGATTGCAGCATCCAGGAACATGCAATTATCTTTTGTGACCTTCCCAGACAGCTTCTAACAAGCAGTTAATGGGGAAGCCTGGTTCACTTAATGACTGCATGATTCCTGGAATCACCCAGGTATTAATCAGCTTGATCATTTTTATTCCCACTGAGTTTCTATGTATTTGCTACTAATCTTTTCCTTGACTTCAGAGTGTTTGATGTTGTCAGTCTGAAAAATGCCCAGCTATTTGTAGTGATCTTCTTTATTGAGACACTTGATGTTATTTTCATAGGGATTCCTTCTGTTTTCAGTATTTTTTCTGTGTTGATGCTAAGGCTTGTCAGGGGAAAAACCTGATTATGAACATAGCTGCACTTAACAACAATTGAACAGACAGCACACCACAAAAAAATATATCTCATTTTAGGATTCAGAGTTTTATTAGAATTTAAAGCATAGCAAACATAAAGCACTTATATTAATCACATTGCAATGAGGATCAATCACACAAGCAGTCAAAAGGAACAGCTTGAGGCTGATTGGCAGACTCCCATCATTCAACTTTGTCTTTTATACCTTAAAACTACAAACCATGTGACTTTTGAGATCTGTCCATATTGTCCTAGCAACAGGGGCAGTTTTCCATTCCTTTAACCTCAATGTTACAATATGGTTATTTCTACATATACTTTAAGCCTACACTTCCTCTTTTCCCATAGCCTTAGCCCCCTCTCATTTCAGCATATAGGGAATTATGGTGTCCATGTTAGCTACCATTTCATCAGATGCATATGCTGATTACAAATTTTCCTTTATACTAGCACAGGCAATTAATGTCAATATTGAACCCATCTCGGGCCTCCCAAACTTTACTGTGCTAGAAGGAGGGGGGGGGGACATTATTCTCCCCTTACAGACTGGCACAATATCTTAGCTGTATATTCAGACAGTGTTGAACAGCAATTCCATTTCTGATGGTGTTTTTCATACAGCTTCAGATTGTCCATGGAAAGGAGTTGGTATAGCGTGGCAGGTGTTTTTTATGCTTAATAACCACGGCTTGACTTGCTCAGTATTGTTGACAGAGTAATCAATGTAGTGACAAACAGCAATGGTGATAGTGTGTCTCCTTGAAAGATTCCTCCCTCAATATTAACCTCTCCTAGTCTATCACCATTGAACAGCAACTGTGTTTTCCACTGTGCCATTGATCTTTGCACAAAGCTTCCGAAGTGTCTACTGACTTGTTATTTTTGTGCACTTGTTTATCTAATTTATTGTCAGTTGCACAGTCAGACAGATGTTTAGACCGGATTTGGCACTTTAGCCACCTGTCGAGTTCTTCCCAAGGACCTAGATAGACAGATGTTGTTTGACGGGGTTAAAGATATTGTCACAGGATGTCAGGTGCCTTTTGCAAATGATTGGTGGTGATTTTGTCAATGCCAATGATGTTCAAGTGGCGCTCCAAATGTTTTGGAATTATTAATATTTTCTGCCTTTTTATATGTAATTCAAAGTGGCCATCATTCTTAATAGTCCCATCTCCTCTTGTCCCCACAATGCAACATCCTATGAGGTAGGGTAGTTTAAGAGAGACTGAGTTTTCATGCCTAAGGGAGGCCTAGAATTCACACTTTCCTGGTTTCTAGGTAAAGTCTTAACCACTACACTAAACTGCCTCTTATTCAGAGCTATATGACTTTGGTAGATATAAAACCATTCCCCCTATTGCCCACACATTGAGGCTACCTATTGCCATGCACATTGTCATGTGTAGCCATGTTTCTAAGCATATCCCGTAACAGAACAACAGAATAACAGAGTTGGAAGGGACCTTGGAAGTCTTTTAGTCCAATCCTCTGCTCAAGCAGGAAACTCTATACCATTTCATACAAATGATTATCCAATATCTTCTTTAAAATGTCCAATGTTGGAGCACCCATACCTTCTGGAAGCAAATCGATCCATTGATTAATTGTTCTGTCAGGAAATTTCTCCCTAGTTCTAGGTTGCTTCTCTCCTTGTTTAGTTTCCATCCATTGATTCTTGTTCTGCCTTCAGGTACTTTGGAGAATAACTTGACTCCCTCTTCTTTGTGGCAGCCCAGAAAGACCTTCTTATTAGACTGTGTCTCAGTCTCCCTTCCCATAGTTTCAAGCCCTCTTGGTGAAGCTCATATGGCTGTTTTGATATACATTTTTCTCTGCTCTTGTGAAGTACAGTCCCTCCCAGGAGCTTTTAATCCTTTGCAATGATTGTCTTTCTCTAGTAATGTTATCAAATTTATGTTTCATTGCCTTTCAGACAGTATTTAAGCTGGGGCTCACTATGTATTGCTTGTGAGGCAGTATGACAGATATCATATTTTGCTCTTCATAGCTCCCTTTTTCACATGAATCCCATTTGTATTTTTACATGTCTGTATTAACACCCCCTCTAAATTAAAACTGAACACTTGAAGAGCAATTTGATTCTCTGCTAAAGGATTCAAGACATATTTCCTATGTCTAAGGAAATATCTTAGGGAACATACATCACCAGGAAGTTCATGAATAAACTATTAAAATGTTATTGTATGGTTACATGGTTGGTATGACTTTCAGACTGAATCTGTCTCTTTCTTACACTCACACAGACAGACATTTAATGCCTACTTACTTTTAAAGCTTCCACACAGTCCTTATCTACAGTGTCTTATCTATGTTTGTCCTCAGTTGTGTATGTGGATACATTTTTATGCTGATATCTGCACAGTCAACATTTAAACACAATAGAAAATTTGTCACAAAACATTTCACCAGAAGATGGAAGTCTGAGTAGAAGAAATGCTTTTTTCTTCATGTTCCTCACTTGCAATATTACTTAGATTAAATATATAATTAAGACATTTTCATGGTGATTGACTTAATTCTTCTGCCTTCATGAAATCTGAAGCCTATTGATTTGTTCCTTTTCCTTCTCCACATTCCATATTGTGTCTGGAAGGATTAGGCCACTGTAGTGTTCAGATCCTATCAATCCTATCAAGACTTCAAGTATGATACACCATTGCAGCAATGTTTCACTGAAGTGCTGAAAGGAGAAGCACCATTCTAGCATTGCCAGGATGGTCAGGTAACATATGTGCTCAACCTAGGAAAGGAAGAGAAAAACAGAAATTCAGAAAATGCAAAATGAGTGTAAAAATAACATTTGTCCCTGATGGGATCCCACACATTCTTGTGTGCACTTCTTAAAATCTCAGAGAGCTTCACTGAAACCTTCAGCCCTCTGACTAGATCTCAGGGCAAGATGGGAAGCATCCCAAATGACTTAAATCAAAAATTGTGAGAGAGGATCATGGCGCCAGGTCAAACTATTCTTGCTTGCCACTCAATCAAGAGTAAATTTGCAAGAGACCTAAAGAGAGCCAAAGCTGCAGCCAGCTATATACCTCGATTTTTCTTTTCTAATTTTCACCTCCCTTAGAATCCTGTACGAGCCACTGAGGGTCCCAGCCTTCCTTCTGCAGGGATGCTTAGCAAAGAATTCAACGCACTACAACAAAGGGAGCTAAGAAAGCAGTGCAGTTGAAGGATATATTGCTACCGCTGCCTGCTTTCCAAACCCCCTTCCCTGCCCTCCCCTCCAAATCGTGGAGAGTTTTGTTCATGGACTAAATTGCAAAGGAACCCATGCCGTTTTATGAGACACTTCATTTGCAAGTAGCTGGACCACTGCCGTGCCTCTTTACCAAGGTGGGGGGGGGCACGAGCAGGTGAATACAGATTTGAATTGTAACCCAGTAAAAGATGCATGAGCGGCATTAGGGAAATGGTACTTGGAACGGAACATAATAAAAAGCATCTCGCCAGGGAAGCTGGCTGGCTGGATAGCTTTATGAAATGCTATGAAGTGCAGTTTATTCCACGTGGATGTGTAAGATTTGTGAGACTGTCACTCTTCTTGTCCTCTAAATCCCCCCGGGGTGGGTGGCAGAAATCAGACAAAGACTGTGGTGGACATCTCTTAAGTTAAAAAAAGCCCAGGAAGATTATTAGTTCACAAATACTGAAAGATCCTGCATCGGTGCCTTGCTTAATAATCCTAGCACTCAAATATGCATTTTTCTATACAAGTTACCCAGCTCCTGGCCATCCAGCAACAGCATTGCAATCAGCAGGTGGCTGAAAGTCTATTTGCTTGTTTGGGTTTCTCACCATGCCCTTGATGTAGTAGAACATTTGAACTTTGTTGAAAAAGATAGATGGTGGGTATTACCAACCTAGAAGGGAAGATCTAGGAAGAACATAGATGTTATGTCTCTTCAAGGATCTTAATGTCTTTGCAAATCCCCCAAATCTGAATAAACAAGGAATCGGAAGGAGGCTTGTACAATGGTAGAAAAACTGTGCTACTGGGCAACTAATTAGGTAACTTCTTTTGTAGAATGTGGAAATATTGTACAGTAGTTGTAGGATTCCAGTGACATTTTGAACAGCAAACTAGTTAAATGTGAATTCTATCCACATGTTATCCAGTGAATTCAATCCACTGAATTCAGTGGATAGAAAGCTGACTCAGGAAATTGTACTTAAAGAACATCCTTGAATGAAGAGAGATCGAGCGGGGTGCCACAATATTCAGTCATCAGCTCTGTTTTTCCATATATTTTTAATGGTAGACAAAATATTCATCAAATGAACAAATGATACAAAAAGATAGGCTAGTTAGTGCAGTAGAAGACAGAAATAAACTACCTTGTTAGCTTGGGAAATGGTCTAATTTTTTAAAATAAAATTATTTTTAATATTGATGGTAAAATAGAAATGACTACAATATCAAAAAAAAAGAAATACAATAGTGATTATATACTGAGAAGTGAATCTATATACATTGAGTGTGATTCAAATAAACTAAATGAAAGAGAATAGAAAAGGGAAAAAATCCATATGCATTTAGTATCAACAGCATCAATTGTATCAAAGTAACAGAATTAAATTTAACAAAAACAGATTAAGAAGCAACAATTAAATGCAGAGATATAGAATGAGGACTAAGTGACTTAGTAATGATATTTGGGTAAAAGTTAACACGTTGAATACAAGTCAACATTTGTAGTGGCCTGCAAAAATGGGAAATACAATTATAGACAGAACCCACAAAAGTACAGTTTATGTATTATAGATAATAATTGTTCCCCTCAATCTTGTGTCCAGTTCTGGATAATGAACTTGAAAACCTCTGGGATTGCAAGGATATTAAAATTTAAAGCTGATAGACTGAAAAAAGCTGTCCACATTTAATTTTGATTAAAAAAAATATGAAGTATGGAACAAGAATAATTCAATGGCAGATTCCAATTGAATATTACCCCAAAAATATTTTCTAAATGCAAGAACAACTCAACAGTGTAGCCAATTATCCAGAATAGTGATGGGGTCCTCATTCACGGTATTGGCCTAAATAGCTGTTCTAATATTATGTTTCTATTATTCCAATCTTCCTAAGCTATTGGATAAGGTATGTTGAGGCTAGAAGGACTTGAAGTTGCATGTCTGGGGAGCATATATCTTGGGTAAACAGCATAGAATAGAAATTCCTTTCTTACAAATAACATAGAAGAGTGAAATTGGTATAGAATGATATTGAATAGGTTCATTTAAGTAATCAGTTAAATGAATACCCACCCACCCCCAATATGACAACTCTTTGACAGTTAGTTGCTTGCTAAAGTATTTTTATTTTAATTTTTTGGGAAGGAAAAGCTCAAGAGCAGCCAACAAAGAATATTAATAACATTACACTTACTCTTGAGTTTATCATTTAAATGCCACAATAGGAATTGAAAAGAGATTATTCCTCCCCAGTGTGGGAGGAAACAAATTCATGTGCTGGAATAACATTGCTTCTAACAGGAGAGAAACCTAAGGAAGGGGATTGAAGCCTGGGAAATGGGCCTTTTGTCAATCAATAGGAGTGCTAATTTACCACCAGCTTATGAAATACTTAGGAGCCGATGGCTTGGCAGCACAAGGAAACAAAGGCCAATGACTTAATAGCTGGCCATCAACACCTCAATCAACTAAAAAGTCACACACAACCAGACACCATATAAACACTACACATAGACTAGCCCAAAGCACACATTCTGCTACAGAGAAATTCCCTGAGGATGGGCTCCAGCATGAATGCAAAAGTTTGGAAGGCTAAACTATGAGCCACAGTGGCACAGCGGTTAGAGTGCAGTACTGCAGGGTACTTCTGCTGACTGCCAGCTGCCTGCAATTTGGCAGTTCAAATCTCACCAGGCTTAAGGTTGAGTCAGCCTTCCATCCTTCTGAGGTGGGTAAAATGAGGACCCAAATTGAGGGGACAACATGCTGACTCTGTAAACCACTTAGAGAGGGCTATAAAGCACCACGAAGCAGTATATAAGTCTAAGTGCTATTGCTATTTTTCTCCTGGTGAGCAAACCTGATTGAATCCTGCAAAAGAAGGTTATGGCCTTCAGTCTATAAAATGTCCTTCCTTCCTTCCTTCCTTTAGTGGATAGAATTACTGCTGCCAAATAACTGTATGATGAAGAAGGGCTGACAAAGTTGGTTTCCTAGGGGAAAAAAATGTCTTTTTTTCTGCTTCCCCCTTTCTTCATTCTTCCTCCATTTTTATAGAAAGAACTTGCAGTGTTTGGAAATAAGAAGCATACTGGATTACTGGATTATGTAGAATAAAAGTAAACTTGCTTCTTAATGGCACCCAAAGAAAGGTTTATCTATGTGGGAAGGAGATGTGACAGTGTTTTTCCTCACCATCAGGATTTTATTTATATTCAGTGAAGTGCAGTTCTGACTTGTTGATTAAAATTCTTATGATTCAAGTTTTTGAAACAGATACCTCACTAGTCCTGATTCAAAACACAAGGCAGACCTAAATTGGATTGATTAATTAATTAAGGAGGTAACGTAAATCACATTATAGGTAATTGAAAGATAAATGGGGATTCCTTGTAAGTTATATTGCAGTAATTGTAGGGCAATCATAACAATATAAAAACATATATATTTAACAATAAGAACAACACTGCATCAAATAATATAAAGCCCAAATTATTTGAGTGGCTGGTCACAACATTGAATCCAAATGCATTTCCAAATTGCTCATGTGATCTCTTAGATCAGCTTTTTTTTAGGCTACTCCCTGTTTATTAGGTTTGATATGACCAAATTTTGGCCATTGAGTTACAGCGAGTACACTGATCAAACATTTTAGCTACAAGAATCCAGGTGACCACAAAATGACAGAGTTTTCTGTGATGTTTTCTACTTCTAGTGTTCAAGGTGTATTGTTATCTCAATATCACCGTTTCTTTGCTGACATTAATTCGGCATTTTTGCATATATTTCGCAGTAATGTAGACATCTCTGTACATGTTTTGAGTTGTAGCTGTCAACAACATACTCTTGGCATAGAGCAATGTAGCTTGCCTAACTCTGCATTAAAATGAAATTCTCTCCCACTTTGCGCTTTCATATTAGACTCTGAATTTTAAAAATGGACAAAAATGTTTTTTCCCCATTCTAATTGATATGACTGGTACACATTTTTTCTTGCCAATGCAGTTGGCAGGCATTTCCTTTTAAAATAGAGACCTATTTTTTGTATGTAATTTATGAGCCAAGAATTACCTCACAACATTTAGATGCAATTTTTGATCTCTGAATTTGTGGATGATTCTTGAATGACGAAGTTGGCTTCACTTCAGAATACAGACCTAAACTAGGGGTTTCCAAGGATAAATACTGAGCTTTATGATGGTCTATCATCTGTGATGAAATACTTGGCAGATCAGAGACTGATGCCATTATTTCCCTAAATGTAGAGCAATTTCCTAGGGCAACAGTTCCCAATCTTTTGAGCCGAGAAGATATAATTGGAATTTTCAGGACATAAAGTGGCTTCCATGGGGAGAACTCCTCATTCCCAAATGGTTGCTTTGCAAAATGCTCCTCACTAATCATAATATTCTGGGGCAGCCTACATCTTATTGCTCATCTTTTGGCCTGGGCAGATGGGCCTGCTCACAAAGAAGTCACTCAGCTAGGCCTAGCTATCATTTTTTAGGTTCTACAAAAGGGCATGCAGTTTCCATGAGGCAGAAATATTCTTGGAAAATAATGATGCTGAAACTGATGCTTGGCTCTGGAAAATGAAGTATTTGTGTTTGAAATCATTTGAAGCAAGGTGTTGGTGGTTACCAAGGATAAATTGTACAGTGCTATCAGTATCTCATTTGAAAGCTTATATCTAATGTCTGCCTTTGGGGTTGCTAGCCCTACTTCCCCCTTTTCTCATACAAGCAACACCTCGTGATCACTGTCCCAGTCAGTTCAGCCATTTTCAAGAGCCAGAAGCACACTAGTCTTAGGATGACTTGGTGAGATGGTAGCCATGATTTTAGTTATCTCAGCAAAGAAAACTTGAAAACTGTCACTTTCCTTCCTACTCTCTCACTCTTAGAAGAAAAACATGCAGTGGCATTACTGGGTTTGTCTCTCAATGGGTAGGGCAAATACAAGTCCAATCCCTCAGTGTTCTGTCTATTGTTCACCCCTTCTCTCACAAGGCCATATAGGACGACCACTAAGCCATAAAGACAGAGTAGCTAGAGAGGGCCTGTTTCTCTGTGTCTCAATCATGTACATCAAAAGGGAAGTTAATTCTCCAAGAAATAGTTCAAATGGTGTAAGGGCAATTAGTTAATGTGAAGAATAATTTAGTGACAAACTTGCATCTGATAGGATCCAAAATTAATGAGCCACGCGCGCATACCATCATTAAAAGATTGGATCATTTAATTCAATTTGGACTTTACATGGCAGAATAATGGTGACCCCCTCCTACTCTAATGTCCCATTTAGGTAATGTGAAGCAGAAAGATCCTCCATGACTTCCACAGACCCAGATCTGGGTGGTAGAATATGTCCCTGACTATCAAAATAAAGTGGAAAATTCTGGATCTTTATTTGTTTGTTTAAAGCAAAATGGAAAAGTCAACCCTTCATAGATGTCTTAAATTCTCACCAGCTTTTCTTATTACAATTAGAGTTTAGCTCTTGCTTATTTACAGTTTCATTGAACAAAGATAAAGAATAAAGAGTTCCTTACTGTTCAGCTCATAAAGATGAAAGACGAGAGGAATGCTCAGAATGAATTAATACCGTCCTTGACCCCATACCATGTGGCTCACAGTGACGTTACTATATAGCTTGAAGACTTTGATCCAGGTTTTAGTCCAGTGCTGCTGTCTTAAACGAATCCTCTTATCTTTCCTTGCGCCTCCTCAGTGCCTATTTTCTCTTTTATGTTTCTGAATTCTCCTAAATGTATTTTAAGAAAGGATATCTTGTGGACTGCTTAAAAATACCTATTGCATGTGGCAGAATCTCTGGCATTTTTTTATTATTACCGCATTTTGGTTCAGTAGCATATATTCCAAAAGGAAATGCCAACAAACCAGAAAAAGACAATTCTGGTTCTTTAGAAGTTAAACATTTGCTTAATCAATGGTTTGTATTCAACAGGCAGCAAGAAACCCTGGCATGCTAGTAGTGGTACTGTTTTTACTTCTAGAAAAGATCCACAGTCAGATGTGACCTAAGAGAAATTATCATGTTTTATGAGTCCCTTTTTTATGCTGGAATCCTCTTTACCAAATGTAAAATAAAAAATTTTCTGAATACAGTGGGAATATATTTCTAAGTAAATTGTGCATTGTTAATCTTTCTCAATGGCTGGATCCAGATGCCGTAGTCGAATTGGAGATTGATCACTGAGGCCTTAGATTTATATTGCTCTGTCCACTTCATCCTTCTTCTATCACATGCCTCGATTCCCTCCGTTGCTCTTTATCCCTGTCGGGATAAAATAAACCACACCTGCCATATTTGTGCTGCAGAAATCCAGATGGACACCAGATGGTAATAAAGACTTAAGAGATGCATCTATCTCTTTGCTGCAATCTAGTGGTAGTCTGGATTTTTGCAGCCCAGATATGGTAAACTTTGTTAGATTTGCTTTCCTCAACCTGATTGGGCAGGATTTTATCGCAAAACAACATTCAAGGAATCGAAGTTAGTGCATCTGCAGAGTGCCTAAGTTTTCTGGTTTAAAGACTAGAAAGGGTCCATTTTGGGTAGCATATAAATATGCTAAATAAATAATACTTTGAAATACTCCTCTAATAGGTGGGTGGCTAAGTAAATATGCTAAATAAATAAATAATACTTTGAAATACTGCTTCACTAAGAGTAAACCTTACATATGTAAACGTCTTGTCCCAGAATTGGAATCTGCTTCTACTTGGAATTTTCAAATATCAGAAAAGTTTCAAGAAATAGAAACAAAAGTTCATGCATCAAAGCAGAAACGCATGCAAAAGTGTTTAATGCAAATTTTAATTTTAAAAAAATCTGAACTGATGCAGCAATTGGAATAAACAAACTTAGGCTGTTAAAGTCTGTAACATGTAAAATGCCAAAACTACCTTTCATTTTATGCACTTTGTGTAAACGACATATCCTTTTTTTTTTCCTATAGACAGACTGTCTCTGTAAGAGTTCAACAGCTGGCTTCTACTTTTTAATTATCGAGCATTAAGCACATTGGTCAGATAAGGACATTATGCTCAAAATGGGAAGAAATTAAATTTCCCCTCACTTCCACTTCTGCGCTCAAAATAATCTTGATCAGGGCACTCGTTCTTAGTTTTAAGTAAACAAAAAATTGAGAAGCATCTGCACATTACTTATAATGTAGCATGTAGTTTGGCTCTGGAAAAGCTTTACTCCATAATTAAAAGTGTGGACCTTCCTCACTAGTGATTTAACCCAGCTATTGTTGGGGTGATTAATCCCAGGCTTTATATTGTGACAGCAATGGCTGGGTAATGATATAAATTGGTATACAAATGTTCACTGCACATAAAATTCAATAGGTTGCTTCCTCTGCACAAAACAGTAAAAAATGGAATAATAGCAACAACTACATGTCTATGGAGATTCTCAGTCATCCAGGTCAAAGGTCCCAAAGGTGCCTTTTCAAGAGGCAGATGAACTTTCTGGTTTTTCTTTGACGTTTTACTTCTCATCCAAGAAGCTTATTTAGCTCTGAAGAAAAGCTGAAGAAACATCTTGGATGAGAAGCGAAATATCTTCAAAGAAAAAACAGAAAAGCCAGTTGTCTCTTGAAAAAGCACCTTTGGAGCAGCACCTACAGTATAAAAAAGCTCTAGGCATGCCCAATGAAGATTTACCACCAGTTGCAACATGGGACAGAAAACCTTTAAAGTTTTTTTAATCATTGCTCAGAATGTTTTTTTCATACCAACACCCATGGTATTCTTTGTTAAGCTAAACTAAACTACACTAATATTTTTGGGTGATGTTTGGAAAACAAACAAATAGTATGAATGTTGTGTCCTTTTTCTGCACTTCCTATTCACTGGAGCTGTGGCAATTTAGCAAGTTGCTTAAAAACATTTCTAGATCTCATAAAGCAAATGACTTTCTAGAGGATCAGTTCAATAAGTGATATTTTATAAACAATACAATTACATTAAGGCTCTGAATGGTAGAAATGATCTGTATAGCAGCTTATAGACTCTAATCTTTGGGGAGAGGGGGGGAATGAATTGGATCCTAGGGCATTAATGTGATTTTACAGACAGGATTAAGATTGTTCTGTTTATTTCAGTGGAGCTGTTAATTATATCTGGAACCATCTCATTATGTGTAAATCAGCCTTAAAAATGTGTGTATAGCCCATTAGGTATAGCCTGGTTTGACCTAGTAATTAATCCCTAATTTGAAAAGGACCAGTGCTTTCAGATTGCGTACCCTGCAATGAATGTCAGCTTTAGGTGTTATATTAGGACTAGAGTGTTGACAAAATCTCTATTGAGATTATGTAGGGCCTCCAATTCCTTGCCTTTGAACACTGGCTTTAAAATAAAGCACATTTTCTTAGCACTTTTCCACTCATTATTTTAAAAGCTATTTAGAAAGGCCAAATAGCCAAGAAAATAATGTGCAAAGGACCAAACCTGTACGTATATCAACCCCCTAGCCCTGGTTTTTATTTAAATGGAAGAATTTGGAAACTCACCCAGCCACTTTTATCTCAGAGCTCTTCTGTTGCCATGTCAGCAGAGGAAAAATGATGCTTAAGGGGTTTCTAAGAGCCATTTGTAAATAGCACCAAACGGCCAAACAACCTTACCCTGCAGTTGATGAAAGTGCAGTGATTTCACTCCGAGCTCTATATTTTTCAAGATATATTCCCTGATTGATAAATGATGTGCTGTAAGTAGGCTTCTAAAATGCAGCTGTGGATGGATGCCTTTGCCATCTGTCAGCTATTTCTGAGCAGGTGCTTAATATTTCACTCCTGCTGTGGGATGGTGTTCATCTCCTAGTGATGAATGCAAAGGGCATTAATCTGCCCCTCAGCTGGCAGGATCATGAGTCCGGCAAAATACTGAAGAGAGAGAGTCTTGTCTCTTGATTGCATCTTATTTAGTGTGTTGGCTCTGTTTCAGCCATCTTTTCCCGGGAACACAGGAGATTTTTCTATTAGTTCTCTCCTGCTGCACATCTCTTAAGAAGCGACTAATGTTGGTGTTCTGTTTTGCAGAGACCTGCTGTCTTCATCGATTCCAGAATGACAAATTTACATTTCCATTCTAGGGTCTCCCTTATGCCGCTGCTTTGGAGCACAGTGTGCTTCATTAGTAACCTTTGTATACTCAAAAATGTCATCCAACTGGATAAAAACGTTAGGTGAGCTTCAAAAAAAGGAATGCTTTTAAATCAGGTAGGCAGAATCCAGGGTTTGACTTGGATTAGGAGTGGATTCAGTGTTTCTCAACCTTGACAACGTTAAGATGTATAGACTTCAACTCCCAGAATTCCCCAGCTAGCATGGGGACATGACCGGTTTTTCGGCCTTCAATTATTCTCATTTAAAAAAAACAAAAAAAACCCAATGTATATAGCTGCCCATCTCACAATTGTGACTCTAGGCCATATACAATAAAACAAATGAAACACACCATATAAAAGAAAACATATAAAAGAAATACACATAGCAGCCAAGCATCATAAAACAACCATCAACATAACCAGGAGATGGGTCTGTCATACACTGGGGGCACTAACCAAGTTTTCAGGACCTTATGAAAGGCCAGCAGGGTTGGGGCTAATTTAATCCTGCTGGACTGATGTTCCACCATGCCAGAAAAAGTTTTCCTCATTGGACCCCAGCTGACACTCCTTAACTGGCAGGACCTGGAGTATGTCCTTCCCACTGGGCCAGGTAGAATGGATAGGAACAATTGGGAAGAGACGTATGTAGAATAAGTGAGACTACAAGGTTCTATTTTATCACGGGATGTAAAGCAAAAAAAATAAGACTCTTTAGAATCCCAAGAGATATTTTTATCCCTTAAAGTATGCCCCAAGATCAGGACACACAATTTGTTCTGATTTGGGGTTGCGAGGGGCGGTGACAGTAGTTTAAGAAGAGCAGAATCTGTTCAGTGCTGAAAAAGAATCTGGTTCCATCCTCACTGGGAGCATTCTTTGGGAGTCTCAAAAAAGATGGTATTCACACATATTTACAAAGTTTGTTTTTTGTTCATCTGAAAATGAATTCCCAGGTTATTTGGTAGGAGTTGTGTTTATGGTCATTAAGATGGAAGAGTAAGGATCAATGACTTGAGTGCTAATCAAACTTGTAGTGATTTGAGGTCATGAATAGAGCTACCAGATCTGGACTGCAAAAATCCAGTTCATTGCTAAATCATAGTAGTGAGATCCTAAAAACTATTACTCTTTGCTGTCATAATCAGGGAATAACATTCTTATATTCATAGACAAATACTCTCCTTTTATGGCTAAAACTGAATTTCATACTCAAGAACTCGAATCACATAGATGGTTACTCATCAATAAAATCCACCAAGTTCAGCTATTTTAATTGGGTTGCCATTTTAATTTTGAAGGAACAAAGAGGGAGGGTGACGACAAAATCTAGGTTAGGCTGTCAGCCTTAGATATCTTCCCCTTTCCCTAAAGAGAAGCTTCATAATGTAGTGTCTTAAGTTCTGCATGAACATAATTTGACTGATGGACTTGATTTGTATCTTTTCTTTTCCATGAGAGCTCAAGGAAACAAAGAGATCTCCCCCCCCCAATATTATCTTCCCAGTGACAAACCATAGAGAGACTGACCCAATGTCACCCAGGGACTCCAAGATCAAGATCAAGGACCACCATACCTGAAGCTTTCTAGTCTAATTACAACATCTTAACCAGTACTCCATACTGGCCAGTGTAGAAGACTTGTTTAATTTAAAGAAGAAGATTGTCATGATCAAATAATTACAAATTGTTTAAATAGGAATTAAAAAGAGATGCCTTTGTTTCATTCTGATAAAAGATAAACTCCCTTGCTCCAGAATATTTTTTTACTTCAGGATTTCTCCAGTTCTCAGTAGTTTGTAGTTTAAAAATGCTTCAAAAAAAGAAAGAAAGGTGACAAGTTTTGATCGGCAGTAGAGATTTTCCTTTTCACTTGGATTTCCAGCTATTTTCCCCCTTTTCAGTTTTAATGAATGTTCTATAATTTCATCCAGATCTTCACTGAAAAAGTAATAATTATGCACAGCATTGAGGTAATGCTTTTCCAGAAATCAAAGCATGTCATTACCACTGCTTCACCATAACTGTGCAAAGCAGGTCAGCATTGTTACTCCTTTAGTGCAGCTGTGAGAAGTAGGCGCAGAGAGGTGAGCACAGAGGTGAGACAAGATGATTTATTTTTAAGGGAATTTACTTGAGAAGTTTACATAGCCAGGTTTCCAAGGGAGTTAGGAAAAAAGAAAACAGGTTTTTGCCATATCAAGTGTGGAAAAAACGCACTTTACTTTTGTCACTGAGTTTCTCATAAGTAAGATTTGTTTTTAGATTAGCCAGTTAGTGATATGATAAATCACCTGCAAGAGTTGTGCAATGGATCAAGTCAAAGCTCTAAATATAATTAGTATGATTTTACCATTTGAGCTGTTAAGATTTTTTTTCAAGTGCATTAAGTGTTGTTCTATTATTGGCTTATGGCATTAGAGAAATAAAAATGTTTTAGCATTAATTCTTCCTTCCTCTCTCTTCCTCTGGTGTTTGTGTGAATAGTAGTAATATTCTTTACAAACTAATGATCAAGTCCTCTATTATTTATCCAGACATTTGCTTTCATCGAAAACTGCAAATGAATTTGCAAATGTAAACTGGGCAACACCAATTATATGTGGAGCCACTGCTTGGACCATTAATGAAATGCTGATGCCTCTTGAGGGTGAGTTATTAGACTGATTGCTGAAGAACGCTCTCCCTGAGCCTGGAGAGGGATGTAAGGGAGTAATCAATGTTATTATTGTAGACACAGCCCATGACATGTATATATTGCGGCAAATCAGTGGAATATACTTAGATTAAAGTTTGAAGCTCATATTTTAGAAGGCATGCAGGGCTATGCAAGGAATAAACTTTCATTCACATCAAATGTTTTATGGTGAACTTTGGGACAATGTTGTGGGATTCAGCTTGTTCCTTTTCTGCTCCAATGTTGATACTGAGTTCTGTTCTGATGTTCTTGGTTCATGGGCCAGGATCATAAAGGAATAAGGATGTGCTCACAGTGCAAACAGTCCTGATTGGGCTTACCTCTGCTAACACAAATGATGTGATGTTCAGAAAGCTGCTAATTACATGTCTTTGTCTCTGTTAGCTTCCACAGCAGGGACCTTGAAGTACAATACATATAATATATATAATAATATATATTGTTATGTGTCAGGAGCAAGGAATCAGGAAGCACAGTTATTCAAATGAGTACAAGTTTATTCCGTACTATCTATAAATAAGAATCTGAACTACTAACAGTCAAGGCAAATTGGTGGTAGATAAGACTCAACAGAATTTATAGAGGGCTGAACTTAGATCTCTTGTGGGCATGAAAGACTTCAAACTGTTGACATGCTTGACCTCTCCCTCAGGCTCAGACTAGTCATTTCCTACAATAGGGCTTGGATCCACCCAGTATGACTGCCCACCAGTACAACATAAAATGTTCACAAATCAGAATGTATTTTTTTTCCTGGCCTGCTGATCTTCAATTGCTCTGGTGCACATGGGGAGTAAACATTGGAAGTCCCTCAAATCCAGATGGCAGGACAGAGATTTCAAGATTGGCAAGAATGTTAAATGTGCTCCTGGTCTTGTATTGCTTTAGAAAGCATTTGAGTCTTTTGTTTATGAGCGCAAATCATCATTACCGATTACAAGACAACATCAGCAGTTTCCTATTCTGTAGCTTTACAGGCCTTGAGCTAACATGAGGTAGCATAAACCCTGGTCTTCAACTGGCTCACGTACCAAAAAAATGGGCTTTTTGAAAGCTTCCACCCATTCTGTGCTTGTTATGGAACAGAATTCTTATTTTGATATTTTCTTAAGTATCGAAGACTGGATGTAACGATCAAAATACAGCTCGTCTCTTTGAATTTCATGCCTGAAAATCTTTCCAGAGATTCTGGGTCATTGTAGCAATGCTCTATAGAGAATCGTAATTTAGAAATGCTGGCAATTAGGTAAAAATAAAAGGTATGCTCCATGTTA
The DNA here is from genome assembly GCA_032468155.1 of Oxyrhabdium leporinum. Lineage (NCBI taxonomy): Eukaryota > Metazoa > Chordata > Lepidosauria > Squamata > Cyclocoridae > Oxyrhabdium > Oxyrhabdium leporinum. The sequence continues at coordinate 40,736 of JANHFL010008628.1, forward strand.
TTATTTTCTCAGGCTAGTTTCTCAGGCTAGTTCATTAGCTATAAATGTATTGCAGTTAACTGCCAGATAAATTGTGCTAATTTACTAAAGAGTTCACCCCACCACCCACACCTATATACCTAGAGAATAAACAGGAGTTTCTTAAGTCATCTGTAATTTTGTTGAAGGTGAAGGACAAATAAGCAAGGCCAGTTATCATAATCATCTATTCACTCAATTTTCTTATAAATCATGTATGTTTGTAGTTTCTCCTATAAACACAAGTTAGAGAGAGATCCTGATTCCATAGGATTAGATAGAATTTCCCCTATCTGAAACATGACTTTTCCCAGTACATAGAAAGACAATAAAATAAAGGTCAAATAATTGGGGGTGATGTAGGGATGCTGAACCCTTCAGCAGGTCTCACAACAGGAAATTGAGTCCAGCTCTTTAACGGTTCTAATTGCAATCTACTTTTTCATTGGCAAAGAAATTATTAAAAACATATGCTTTTGGAAAAGGGCAGAGTACATCCTGAAGTCTTAACTTCCATCCTACTGATATTTAGCCAATAGGTTTCAAAAATGTATTTACTTATTACAAATGTTTCTATGCTACTTTTATCATGAGATTCTAAGCAGTTTATAGCAAAACTAGACTTCTCTAAGGTTTCAGATGACCTGATAGAAGATTCTGATTAGAAGATTTCTCTGAGTCTAGTTTATATATGGTAAAATGTGCTGGAAAAATGCTTAAAACAGTTGTTTTAAACACACAGTTTTAAGTAAGGGGTCCAACCAACTACTATTGTGGGAATTTGATTTTTCTAAATCTAATTATGAATCAAAACCAATTATAACTTGGGATTCTTCTATGGAGTCATCTCAGCATCTAGGAAAGTGTCTCCAAATCAGTTCTGATCATGGGATATAGTTGATACTGATCCATTATAGACATACATCTGGATTACTGGGCGTTTGATAGTTTTCGGTAGTTGTGAGTTGTATGTTACATATGTGCGTATTAGGAGATTTGGTAATGTGGGGAGACAGATATAAATAGATAAATGGATACACCCATCCATATATGCATAACACAGATATAAACACACACACAAACACACATTCATACTTAAATAAAAAAAATAGCTCTTAAAAATCAAAGTGGATTCTCTGTGATCAGATTCATTTCACATTAGTATGATAAATTTCCCTATTAAGGGTGCTGTCTGCCTTGAGCAGAATTTATTTTTCAAAATATTTAAAACAACAAAGAACATACATTCCTGTTCTATGTACTAGTGCATCTCATACAGTAGGATCAGACTAAACATACAACAGATATAGATAAATCTCATATACATTTAATTAAATTTCTTTTTCTGCTGTTTTAGAGATTGGACTGTATACCTACTATCTTCTTTATAACATCAGTATTAGTTCACTTAAAGAAGACTGGATAAAGGAATAAGATCTATAAACCAAGGAGGGAAAAAAGCACAAATATTCATGTATTTTTGATACAGGTTTTTAATATGCATGTGTAGTCTTTTTAAATGCATGTTTCAATTTTATCATTTCAGATCAGTATTTTAACTACTACCCAAGTTACTGTTTAACTAACTCAATTGCCACCACTTTGAGTAGGGTGTGTGTGTGTGAGAGAGAGAGGGAGCGTGAGAGAGAGAGAGAGAGAGAGAGAGAGAGAGAGAGAGAGAGAGAGAGAAATGTATTGGTTACTATTGTATTTGCCTGTGGGATCAGAAAAAAAATCAAGTATCTTCAAGATGGAGCTTGTGGTACTACTACAAGGATGTAATTTACATAATCCTGTTTGTTACAACTGTGCAACATTCCAACATTTTTTTGAATGGCTTTATGCTTGTTTAGGAATAAAGCCTTGTTGGCAGCTTGGAAGACATTCCAACACCCTTCATCATTAGGGGAAGAAGAACATCAAGGCATGATTTTGAAAACCCCAAAAAGTCAACTGACTTTTGAAAGTTGTGTTTTGTTACAACAGTTTTCTGGCAATCAATGTAGTAAAGCCAAATTGCATTGATTGCATTGTAAATGTAAGAAAGCCAAGTCAGTGCTAGTAAATTTTCCAAGGATTTTTAAAGAGTTGTTGATAAGAACTGACTAATGGAAGTACACCACTTCATAGGAAGGCCAGTCAATAGGAAGAGACGTAGATGTGGAAATTGGAGATCCACTGTAGCTTTCTAAAGGGGTAAATTTGCAAGACCCGAGTAAACTCTCCCAGAATCCATGTGTCCATTTTTGGAGCAAGAAATATGCAAAAGCGCACAGATATGGTTTTTTGTGATAGCTAATTTTAGAAAAAAAAGTCATGCTTTTAAAAGCTGCATATTGAAATAAGAACTCATGTGGAGGCAATTCCTGCCATAAAATCCTGTACTGAGGACATTTACATACCAAAGAGTAGCATCAGAGAGATTTATGTGTAAAATATTTCTTAGGGAATTTACCTGAACAGCTAGTACATTAGGAAAAGTTGCAGATAAAAATGTGATATTATAGAAAAATCTGCAAATATAAACTGACACATTTTTTTGCGGGGGAGGGAGTGCAGGTAATCCATAAAAAATGCCTAGTTGAAAACACAGATGGGAAAAAGTATCAATCCTACCTGCTCAAGGAAGGTTCCCCCAATTCACATGGGAGATTAAATATATCAAGTCAAAATTTCATATTGGTTAACTTGTCCCTGTTGTTCAATCTTTATTCATTAGATTTGTACTTCCTTGCAGTTAAAGAATCTCAACAGTTGACATCAACACAATACAATAAATATGATAAAGCATATATGGAAACCAAAAAATAGCAATCAGTCTGATGATCTTAGCCATTTCTCCAAAAATAATGTGAAATAATTCAGTTTTTAATTGTTTGTAGAAAGCCAATGAAATGGAGTCAGACTGAATGCTACTTCAAATTGCTAGGGCATATACAGAAATGGTTCACTAATGGTTTTCCATTCCCTTTTACTTTGTAAAAAAAAGAGAAGCCACACATCAGCATACATAACCATAGATTCACTCCTTGGTCTATCAGAATTTCCTTTATGCAGGGGAGTGCATACATCTATGGTTGTTTTCCATTATAGAGGGGCCAGGAAAGTGTGGAGTCAGCTTGCTTGTAAGAATGACTCATAAGATTCTTAGGTTTAGCAATGATATGTGTGTGTATGTGTGTGTGTGTGTGTGAAACATTCTGCATTATTTTCACAAAACATTAGAATTCACTAAATCTACAACAATCAGTTGTAGGGCACAAATAGGGCCCAGTAGGGCACAAAGGCACAAAGTTTACATGTCCATGTAAATATTTTATACTTATTCCTACAGTAATGTACTCAGATTCTTCTTGATTATTTTAACTTCCCTGATCCCTTACCTTCTAGATGAAATTCAGATTTCTGCTTCCATAATTATAGCTAGCTTGGTTTTACTGAGCTTTGTACTTGGGGTTTTATTTCTGTAAGCTCACTAGGATCACAATGAGTTGCATGGCCACGATCAATCAATCAATCAATGAACAAACAAACAAACAAATAAATGTATATAAGTGATTGCATGAAAACCTCAGCATAGGCTGATAGTTATTGCTAGGTAAAAACAGAAAACTAAACCTGATTTTTAGGAAAGGAAAGGAAAAGAAAGGAAAGGAAAGGAAAGGAAAGGAAAGGAAAGGAAAGGAAAGGAAAGGAAAGGAAAGGAAAAAGTGAAGAAGGAAGGGAAATATGGTACAAAAGGGAAGGTTGGGGAATAAAAAAGAAAGAAAGGAAGAGAAAAGCGAAAGAGAATGACAGGCAGGTAGGCAGGCAGGAAGTCTTACACCTCAATCTTATTCGGAATGCTCCATGCATTTTTTGTTTGTTTTGTTTTGCTTCATGTACAACAGCAAATGCCAAAAAGAAAACAATGGAGCAAAGCCTGTGCAAGGCATACGCTTGGTGTCCCTATTTAACAATCTGAGCATGTTCTTCAGACTGACAGGAGTGGGCATTTGTTGCATGTTCAGCCATCCATTCCAACCAAAGCAGCAAGTGTCTCCTAACTTGAGAAGGCTTCCTGACAGCCCTCACTCCCTATTGATCTCTGAACTGCCACACACACACACACACACACACACACACACACAGAGCAAGGGACTCCGCTTTTCTACTTTCCTTCGTATTGAACAAAGTTCCAATGCTTCCTTTTACCCCTTTATGACCTCATTCGAGGACAGCAATTCTTCTGCAAGACCAAGGTGACTGTAGTTAATCTAAGGCAGGGGTGTCGAACATAAGGCCCGTAGGCCAGATCCGGCCTGCGGGGGGGGGGCTTAGATCTGGCCCCTGGGGCTGACCAGCCTGTGGTGCCTCTGCCTGTGAAAACGGAGCTCTGTTTTCGCTGGCAGAAGGGTTGCGGGAAGCCGTCGCAGTCAAAAACGGAGCTCGGGAGCCCGTTTTCACCGGCAGAGCACTGGGGGGCTGCCACAGGCGCCCCCCTCAACACGAATGATGTCAAGCTGGCCACACATCCCTGGCCACGCCCACCCCAGCCATCTCCCCCTCCCCCCCCCACCGGGTCAAACACAACCCT